>VZRF01011328.1:149545-187600 GCA_013396875.1 Vireo altiloquus
CCCCCGCCCCCTCGCCTTCCTTCCCCACACCTCCCTCCGCCCCGCACCTTTTCTTTCTCTTCCCTCCTACATGCCAAGCGCTGTGCTCCCCGCCGAGGCTGGCGGCAGGCGGAGGTCGGCGCGGGGCTGTGGGTGCTGTGGGTGCTATCGGTGCCGGCGCTGCGCAGCCCTGCGCGGGCAGCGCGCTCAGCCCCAACTCTCCCGGGCGCGGCGCCTTTAAGGAGCGGTGCCCCAGCAGCCCAGCCCGCCGGTGTGCTCGGGGGGAGGCTCCGCTGCCGGAGTTTGCCCGGGACGGCGCCGGGAGGCGAAGCGGAGCCTCGGTGCGTGGCCGCCGAACGCCGCCGTGCCCCGCGCAGCCCTCCCTGGGGCCTCGCACGGTGACAGGGAAGTTGTAAAGTGAGCACAATCAATGCGCCCGGTTCTCCTGGGCTGACTTAGCGCCTTCGGTTCCTCCATGCGCGGAGTGTGTAATTAGGTTTATTAATTTATTTTCTTTCCGACTTCAAGAGCTCAGTTTCTTTTTCAATATTGAAGATTATGATTCTTTCTCCCCTGGAAAGGCGTTATGAGATCTGGTGGGAATATTTTTCTTTCTGTGTTTTGGAGAACACAAAACAATATTCTGCTTTTTCATTAATGCCTAGTTAGTGCGCTAGGTGGGTTTATTTTTCATACTATTTTAACATACACTGGTAAATTTACACTGTTAAAATAAACTACAGAGATAATTTATGGGAGTAGGAGTAATGTCTTTAATTTTGTCTCATTTATTCCCTTTGTCTGTTTTCTTGTAATTTATAAGCCAACTGCAACGCTGTTCTGAGAATCCACTAAATAGCAGCAAATGAGGGAACAAATGTAGTGTTACCAGGGCCCTGGGCACTGCCCACAGGCTGAAAGAATACAGTTCTATCAGATTCTACCTCTCTGTGGTTTCAGATACAGACCTGCCTTTTGGGGTGGGCAGAACTGTTGTATCTGGTCCTGGGGAGATGAGCACTCTTCTCTGCTTGGGATGGTGGGGCATTGCAAGCAACTGCAGCAGTGACAGACAGGCAGATCAGGATCTTTTTGTTTTGGATTCAGCTGGTGCTTATGTCCACGGGAGCATTTTTGAAACGATCTCCCAAACATGCACCCCTGACACACATGAACTTTGATTTGCATCCCAGCGTGTTTTCAAGCAGTGCATATGTTTCTCTCACATCCGACCAATCTAGATGTACCCTAGCGGCAGGGCTGGACTGAGGCTAGCTGAGCAAATATCCAAAATGTATTGAATGCAATGTGATTTCTGGGCACTGCCTGTCTCCCTCTGCAGTTCCTCTCCTCTGTATCTGCCACTGGACAAAAGAGAGCCCTGCTTCTTAGCTAGAGCACTGTGAAATTGCTTCAGTAATTAAAGATGGGCATGTGGGTAAGTGAGAGTATTCTAAAAGGAGGAGCCAGACTGAACATAGAAGTGATTTTTTGATGTTCTTCCATTTCCGTTGGAAGCTTTGTCTCAGCACTATACCTTACTATCTCTGGAGCAGTTGTACTTTGCTAAAATGTTTGGCAGCCCTGTGTTCAAGGCCACGTTTCTTTTTGAATCTGCTACAATGTATGGAAAGATGTGTCTGTGCGTGAGTGGAAACTCAGTATGGCCCACGCAGTCACTTGGGTGCATGCACATCCACTAAGATTTGCAGCTCTCTATCATGTTTTCTTTTTTTCTTGTCTGCTTCAATTCACCTCAGTACTTAATTTTTCAACTGCTTTAATCTCTTTGAGTTTCCTTTCCATGACTGCTCCATGGAATCCATATTGTCTTTTCAATCAGCTGCTTTCTGGGGTAAGAAACCATTGGCGAGTATTTTTGTATCTTAATGCACATCCATAATGGCTTACTGCACACCTAGGTAAGGAATTGGGTGGAAAATCCACAAAGAATTTACAGTGCCTATATATCACTTGGACTAGTGCCTAAAATTATAATGTTTAAAACTTCTTCATGCTTAACCTCTAAGCCTCAAAGCAGCTAAACTCTGCAGGCACACGGGTGGCAGGGTGGCTGGTGACAGTGCATGTGACAGTGCACTACCACACTGACTGTGCTTTTAGAGAGAGAATTGACTTCTTGTACATCTTTTGGAAAAAAATAAAAATAGGACTTTGGTGTTTATCTGCTAAAGATAATGCAGCGTTTGGATATCAAGTGGAGGGAGGAATGGTTGTGCAGTTCCTGAGCTGGGAGCCCAAACTGCAGCAGGGCAGTGATGAAGGCACACCTCTGACCTTGCTATTGGAGGATCCCCAGGTAGGTGAGTCCTTGCTCAGTGTGCTGGCATTTGTTACCCAAATTCGAGGTACTGAGCTTTGTGCATATGTCACAGAGGGAACACATGGACACCACAGGTAGAGCTGTGCTTGAACATGTACTGAAGTCAACAGGGAAGCCCACACTGTTAAATACGATACCTCCCTGGGGTCACTCCCAGGCTCCTCTCACTTGCTTGTTCAGATTGTGTAAATATTTGTTCTTCATAAATTCTGTTTTGGAGAGAAAGCTCCATCCCAGACAAAACACAGATTTGCTTCTGGAGTGGGTTCACATCAGCAACTCCCCTATCTGAGTCCCCACAAAGACTACCAAGAAGCAAGGTTGAATCTATATGAGATGTCTCGCTCAGCTCTACACAGCCCTCCAACGCAACTGAATTTCACATCTATATGCTCTCAATCTATTGTTGAATGCAGCAACACATATCTACAGGTTCATGACATAAAAACACCATTCTGGTGGGTCTTAATGTGGCTTGTATGGTATTTGATATGCCTGAAAATTTGATAGCCCCTTTTAAGGCAAAAATACTTGCCATGCTGGATGGCTCTTTGGGAGGCCAAAGCTGCTTGTTTATATAGTCCATTGATGTATAGAGAGGGGACTGCACCTCTTGGCTTAGAGACTGTGAGACGTCTATGGAGCAAGTGACTTCTATTAATCTATGCAGCTGTTGTGATCCAGGGACCTTTGTAGCGCTAGTTATGGTTGCTTTAAAGGTAATTTTGAGAATTAGATATAACAGTTATTTTTTTGTCTCAGTGGTATATCATCTTGTTGCTCCAATTGCAACCTTACACATATTTTACATCCAGAGATTAAAAAGGTGATGTTGATTTGAAATCACAATTCATCCTTACTTGGATATGAAATGCTGTGGTGACATTGTTATTGTTGTGAAAAGATATCCAGGATGAGAAGAAAAAAGTTTTGCTATGTGTTTTTATTTTTTCTTAGCAGTGCTTCTGAGTAAGACAATGTTTAGTGTCATATTCAGTAAGCACATCCAGTTTCACAGGTATTCAGCCAACTGATGGCTATGACACCCTTGAATTATTTAATACCTTCCATTTCTTTTTTGCAGTAGAGTTTTATGAGAACTGAGATAAACTATGCTCCATTTGGCATGTAAGCACTTTATATCGTAGACCTAGTGATCTAGAGTGCTTAAACACCATGATGGAATTAGGGACACTGAAAAAGTAAACCACTTTCTAGTGAAGTCCATGGAAGTTCTTCCATGAAGTTGTAGAAATCAATCATGCCTTTAATTGAGGGAAGTGTATGACCTGAGGGTCACTTGATTAATGGTGTCCTTCCATGACAGCCATAGCTAAATCCACCAAGGATATTTGGATTCAAAATTGTAACATTTCTTTTGTGACATCTTTGTCCTCCAGTGGAAGCTGCATCCCTGAGTCAGGCGCCAAGGTCCTGTGAAACCAGGAATGCCACCTAAAATGAGATTTATCAAACCTGGCATGCCAGAGGTAGCTGGTGGGGGAGAATAGAGAGCTGGTAACAGAGAGTTACTGTCCTGACAGCTGTTGGAATATGGTGCTTCTTTTCACTTGTGTTACTCTGCCTAATACTCTCCCAAGGTTAAGTGCTTTAATGAGGTTGGATATTCTCACACGCAAGAGGAAATGGTGCCACGCCAGTTAATAAAAGCATTAATATTTAAGATTGCTTCCTTGGGGTATGAAAGACCAAGGCTGAAGTCTCTTATCTCACTGAAGGAACTTGAACTGATATCTCCCAGGAGGGTACTGAAAGCCACCAGACTGTAAGCTCTTTTTGAGCAAGTCTTGCTTCCTCTGTCCCTCTGAAGCTGTTCAGCTTTGTATGGGCTCATTAAATACCCATTCAGTCAGCCTGAAAAAAAAAAGAAAAGAATGACAACATCTCTTAGATCAGATGCAGGAAGGGGATGGAAGTGCTCTGAGATCCTCTCTGATGAATATTCAGATGTCTCACAATCAGGCAGTATCTTCATTAAGAGTCATTCAGACAGACCCACCAGAAAGATCTGAAAGTTTTGGTTTTAGGATGTGCTCATGAGAGAGTTTTCTTCATGTCTACCCTGGAAGAGATTGGACCTCTGGGTCTCACATATCCTGCATGACTGGTGTAACCCAGATGCTATTAGATATCAGCTCCTCTTGGTTTCTGTTACATCTCTGCTGGGCCAGGCCTCGTGAATGCAGAAGCAAGAGTTTGTGACATCAGTTTGGGCTTCTGTGGGAAGTATGCTGGCACTACTCAGCGGTTCTGTTGTGTCTCCAGGAGAATTGTCAGGAATTTTGAGAATCAGAAAATTTATGCACCTCAAAATGTTGAAGAATTATCGTGAGAATGTTGGTATTTATGAACTCTGAGTTTCATGATATTTAACATAACATGAGAGAGCCTCTGGTGTCAGGAAGATTTTATCTTCATTTAACCTATAAATCTTTGATGACATTGATGAGAGATTGACATCTGTGTGCTTCTAAACATATGATCTTTGCTATTTCTTACAGTGTAGCATGGCTTACCATATATTCAAGAAAGGACAGTTAGACAAACTGCAGATAAGAAAAAAATCCCACATCAGAGAGCAAATTCTGTTTTTTTCTAAAACTCTTACTGGAAGCTTATGGCTCTGTTATCTCGTTCCAACACTGTAATTTGTGACTAAACGTGATCTGTGGCAAAATAAATTGCTGAGATTGCCAAAGCAACAGAGTTTTTAACTGAGACATCCAAGCTGTATCTCAGAAGCTCTTCCACTGTGAGTTTTTAATTGGTGCATTTCAGCAAATGAAAACGAAGTAATTCATATGTCAGTAGGGGCTTGGATTCATAGGAATTACTATCAAACTCACTTGAGCAGCAGGAAAAGCTTAATTAAAATGTAGTCCATATTTTTTTTTACCAGAAAATAGCAACTATATTTCAAACATAACTTAACAAGGAAGGACGTACAGCACACACATCCTTTCAGCATGAGAACTACTCGTCCCTTGCATCTCTCATCTATCTCATGCTGAGCTTCTGCCCTGGAAGCTCCTCCTGTGATGTGTCTTTTAGCACGTCACAGGACTGCTGGCTGCCTTGGTAGCACAGTGTGTCCTTGCAGCCAGGAAGGGGTAGGACTTCTGATGGAAGAAGCTTCTGATGATTGCTCCTGGTGTGCAGTACCTAAGCAGAAGCCATTAGTTTAGTAAAAGGAAGGAGTCTTTTCTTTGGCTGTTGCCGTACCGATGATAAAACATGAAAGTATTAATATGAAGTAAACACATCACTCTTTGCAGCAAATCTCTGGTGTGACTGCAGGTTACTCAGAGAAACTGTGGTTGCCCTATCCCTGGAAGTGTTCAAGGCCAGACTGGATGGGATTTCAATCAGTCTGATCAAGTGGAAGGTGTCCCTGCCCATGGCATGGGGTTGTAACTTTAAGGTCTGCTCCAACCCAAACCATTCTATGATTCTATGACTGTGTGCTTATGCTCCCATTTAACCAGGGAGGAACAGAAGAAATGCTGAGCAGAGTCTCCTGTGGGTGATGTTTGTGCCAGGATGAGAGGCTGGTGAGGTCAGAGCAAGTGGCCATACACAAGGTGGTAACACAGCTGGGAGTGTGTGGGGTCTGCTCTCCTCAGCCCAGCTTTACATGCTTGCTAGCTTGACTATACCAGAAGTACTGACCATGGCTGCTCCCTGCCACTTCTGCAGATCTGTGGCAAAGTACATGAGCAATAGCCGAGCAGATAATCCACCTTGTCATTCACCTATTAGACTGAGAAACAGGTTAATAATTTTTCCTTCATAGCCAAAGGAAAGCAACAGAGATGCAAAGCCTCAAACCATCTGTGGGGGTGATGTTTAGGGCTTTCTGCTGGACCTGTTCCAAATCCAGCAGAGCAGGACTCAGCCCCTGGCTGCTCTCACTTGCTGAGGCTGCAATGCCGCAGGGGTAGCAGCTGTGTGGCTTGCACACAGCCACCTGGATCAGGGAAGGCCTTGGGCTAACCCAGCTCATGGTGTGTGTGGTGGGTGGGAAAGGGCTGGTGACAGCTTGCCCTCCATGTAGGTCTCTCAGAAGCCTCCTGTCACACTGCTTATCTCCCAGAGCCCTCAGCACAGATGGATACACAGAATCAACCCGCATCAGCCCCAGGTGTGTTATAGGTATGCCTGTGGAAGGGGGACTTGCTGAGCAGGACAAGGGAACAGGCAGCTGAAGGATCTGCTCTGGAGCATAAGTGTTGAGGCAGAGTTCATGGGCTGCAGTTTGCATTGGTCTCAGGCTGTTTTGCACACACTCCCATCAGACTGAGGCACGGCAAGGCTGGGTGTGAGCAGTAAGACACCCTTGAGAGCACCAAGCATGCTTTAGCAATGAATTTGGACTTCTATTGAAATGAAATGGGAAGATCAATACTTTCAGGGCTCTGATCTCCATTTGTGAATAGTAGCTACTCCTACTTCTTGCACTGAAGTGCTGCAATGATAAATAAAACCATTAAGGTCCTGAGGTGCTCAGAGTGCCTGCTAACAAGGCCCATGGAGACAGAGAGGGAGATTGCTAGGTAGCTGACACGTTTTTCCAAGGAGCAGGAGTATTCAAATTTGAATCATCCTGCTGATGTCCACAGTGCTCGGGAAGGTCCCTGACTCCTTATTCAGGCCTTCCTCTAGAAACAACATGCAGGAAATTCCCTGCAGCACACACACCAAACACCTTCCAGCAAGGTGGTTTTCAGTCAGCTGCAAGCATCCCTCTCCTGTAACTCACTAATGATGCTGCTGAGTTGTTGTAGGCTGCAGGGGACCAGCCAAGCCCAGGCAGGCTGGAGTCACTCCTGTGGATTCACTCATTACTGCCTGCTGCCAAGAACGATTTTCCACCTTAGTTAAATGCACACCTTGAGACAACCTCCATGGCTTGTAGACAAATAGCAGGTACAGTGTCTGCTGTGTTAAACAATTGCTGCCCCTTTGTGGAAGCACATAAGCACGAGGAAAAGCCGCTGTTCTTCTTATTTAAGAAAGCATCAGTATTATCCTTGTCTTCTACTAAGCCCTTTCTGATAGTGCCTGTGGGAGGAGAGCAAGGAGCAGATGGTTATTCCTTAAATCCTGTGAACTAGTTAGATGAAAACCATATTCCTAGTAGAATCTACTGTCAAGGAAGCTTCTGGCCTGCTGGATGGCAGTGCTGGGTGGGATTTATAAAGTGGTCTCTGGATAATGATGTGTGTGTTAGTAATAATGACTTTCATACCTATTAGAACTGACATCCCTATGTTTTTGTCTTTCTGGAGACAGATGTTCTCCTGCCTGGGTATGTGGGTTGATTCCAACTGGGGAAAGAGGACAGAATGAGCAATGTGCTGTTCATTGTTATTCCCTTTTTTATTCCTTTCCCTCCTTCCCTCCCTCTTTCCTTCCCTGGGCTGTCTTTCAGGCAGGAGCCTGACGGATCACATCAGTTGCTGCAGGGAAGCCCCTTGGCCATCTGAGTTCATCCTCCTCTGCAGTCTATCAGAGCACAGGAGGAGGCTCAGGGCAGGGCTCTGAACTCGTCTCAGCTCAGCAGCACTCCAAGCAGTTTGATGCTTTCCATCCTCACATGGGATACCAGCTGCAGACTGGGCTTGATGCTCATGCTTACAGGCAGTGCTTCATTTCAGACAGCCTCTGTATAGGTTGAAGTTGTCAGCTCGACACCAAATCCCTTTCCTAGGCTTTTTCTGTGTAACATGGTGTTCTCTTGCTCTGATTCAAGTGTTTTATGGTTCCACATGAAGGAGATAACAGCATGAGCAAAGCTGTGGGTAAAGATAAATCATCTGTAGGGGAAGATAGAAACACTGTTTTTTGGAAGGCAGCAAGGCCACTACGCTAAGGGACCAAAACACACACTGCAGCAAGTGTCTGCAATGATCAGCTTAAATCTCTACTGCCTTAAATTCAAAGTGATTTCAATGCAAAGCCATTTTTCAGTGCACTTTTGTATCAGAATGAGCAGTGTAAAAACGCTCTTGTAGGGAAGATTCAGATTCTCATTTTTCACCTGACAGTCCCTTGTTTGTTGCTATAAACTAGATCCAACCCATGGTTAACTTGAGGGAAAAATTCCAAATTACTTCAAGGGAAATAAAATTAAGTTGTGTGTATTGTACTCTTTCAGGGATACACTGATTCAATGATCTAATTCTACTGGGTGTCCTCTCTTTTTAACATTTACAATCTACTGATCCTAAGAGTAATTGGAAAGAAGACAGTGTTATTTTGCTGCTACAGAATAGATCAGGCAAAACAATTTCTACAGTGTATGCCATTTCCTTGTTAAAAGTAACAGTAAAATCCATGTAATGGTGATGACTTTCAGATAGATTAATGAACTGTAGCTTGGTTACAACAGAAAAAACGACAAATTAGTCTGATTTTGGATCCTCTAAAGAAGTGCCTCCATGACTGTGCCACACGGAATAATTTTGTGTATTGATGAAACTCAGCAAGACTCACCAGTCTAGTGAATGTAATTTTTTTTTTTTTTTTATTTCACTCTTCATCCATTGTTGCATCCATGGTGGGGTGGTGGTAGGATTTTCAAATCCTGTACTGCTAGTGTAACTGAAGTTTCCTGTAGCTTGTTAAGTGCTGTTCTCTTATGCTAAGATAGACATAACAAAGCCTCTCTAGCTTGCTCTCCAAGGACACCCAGACTGTCCTAGGCCAAAAAACTGTAAACCCTAATCTTGGGGAGATGGGGGCAAGCTTGGGGAAATTACATCCTTGGCTGGGTTCTGCTTGGTGAATTTATGCTGATATAAAAATGTGAAGAACTCATGACCTGTTGTCCATTTTGGGATCCACTGAGGCAGGATCCTCTAGAGCCCAGAGTGTGCATCTGAAGGCCTTTCACATAAATCCCTCCTTTATTCCTTTATTTCTGTCTAGTCTCTGTTTCTATTTTTGCCATTTAAGGCATCAGTGCAGCCTTCCAAAAGCGTCTATAACAGGGGACAGCTGTGTGGCCAGGCCAGCACACACACACACACACTCACACACACACACACAGGGCAGGGCCAGCACACACACACACACACAGACACACACACAGACACACACACAGACACACAGACACACAGACACACACATGGCAGGGCCAACACACACACACACACACACACACGCACTCACACACACACACACACGCACAAACACGGCTGGGCCAGCACACACAAACACCAGACAGCGCCAAATGTGGAGTCAACTACAAGGAGGCAGGAGGGATCTTTGTATGGGGCTCCATGGAGATGTTTATTCCAGACATGGAGGGTCCAAGGACAAAGGCCAAGCATCCTGGGAAGGTCCAGGCTTAAGTAGAGCGGAGGTAGGGGCAGAGAGAGCATCAGGAACCAATCCTCAGAGGGCGCAGGGGCAGTGCACAGGTGGGGTTTGGGAATGGGAGCCAAGCGGGGAACAGGGAGGGAGTGCCCGAGGGACAGGGAGAAGCAGGCCAATCCAGGGAAAAAGAACTGGGGTACATTAATATAACAGAACAGGTATCCTGTGGGAGAAGCATCTTTCTGTCTCCCCAACCTGCAAAATCTTTTCCTCCATAGGACCCTCCTCATGGTCCTTCAGTTAACAGGTTCGCCAGCTGCCACAATCCATGAAGAACTCTGAACAATCCGTGGCCTGAGTCACAGTCTCTGTTGCACTTTCTTTTATAAGTGCAAAGGGGAAACGCTATCAGGTCTAGGTTTCCAGTACAGACTAATTAAAGTCATATAATAGCCAGATTTCAAGCATGTCCTTTCAAGGCAGGCTGTGTCCTGGGCTGTATTAATAAGAGTGTAGCCAGCAGGTCCAGCAAAGTGATCTTTCCCCTCTGTTCAGCACTCAGGAGATTGCATCTGGAGTGCAATCTCCTAAGTGCTTCGGTTCTGGGCTCCCCAGCAAAAGAAGGAAAGTGACAGACCCAACAGACACAAGTTGAATTCTGTAAAATTCTATTTTAAATATTAAAGGAGTGGAGGTTTTGGTCTTTTTGTTTGGTTTGGTTTTGGTTTTTTACCAAGGGAGTGGTCAAATACTGAAATAATTTGCACAGAGGCATTGATTAGTCTTCATCTTTGAAAGCATTAAAGACTCATCTAGTTCCATCCCCGAACAACCTGATCTAAGTAGACCTTCTTTCCAAAGGGTTGAATTAGATGACCTCTGCAGGTCTCTTTCAGGCCAAATTATGATTCTATGGTTCTCACAGGTTACAATATGTCTGCTTATTAATAATGCATACTAGATCCAGTGAGTATAATGTACAGCTTCTTTCAATTCCACCCTGTAGTCTGATTCAGTAAGAACTAGATAAAATCTTCCACTCAGTTTGAAACTCTGCGAAAAGAAATCCTTGAATCATTCCTTGTCTAAATACTTAAGTTCTGAGTTTCCTGGACTTCAAAGGCAGAAGATTTTTCTGCCCGGAAATGTCTTTGTCTGTGGATGCTAGAGAATATAATTTTCCTTATCCTTGCCTATATCCTTTCCTTATCCATCTGAACAAATGGCCCCAAACTGCTTCCCTGATTCTCCCCCAGCTGCTTGTTCATTGAAGGGCTGTGTGTGCACTGTATCCATTGTGAACAGCACCCTCTCAGTTACCTTGAGTGGAGCCCATGGGACCTTGTCACTGCCTTAGGATGGGGCTGACAGGCTGGGGGAGTCAGGGGTCCTTATGGTCAAGGGTTTTGTGAATTTCCTTCCCCATTAGAAATTTTGGCATATTAGTACTGATGGGCTCAAGTCCGAAATCCAAGTGCAGCACAGTACTAAACTGACTGCAGCGCCAGGTCTTACGAAAGATAAGCATTACAAATCCCAAATAAATGTGTGCTTTAAGGCACAGGGTTGCTTCCATTCTTCACTGATCTAAACAGGCTTGTGAGAAGGTGCTACTCTTGCAGGCAAGGCCGTGGGAGCTTGGCTCTCAAGGGCTATGGTCTCTTTGGTACTGCTGTGTTCAGTGCTTGTGATGGACAACTGGGTGGCGTCTGGGGTGAAGTCACTGGGAGCTGTGCATGTCTTGGCTCCTCTGGTTTGAAGCTGGCCTCATTCACTCCACAAAAGAGGCTTTGAAAAGTTGATTGCTTAGGTTTTAACTTTTCCAAAAATGTTTCTCTCTTAAAAGCTTCTGGTTGGAAATACCAAACACTGTTGTTGCTAAGATTAAGGTATTTGTTTCTTAGAAATGGCTTATAAGCAGAGACCAGCACATGGATTATTGCTCCTTCTTTAGCCAAGTGGAGCAAAGGTGCTTCAAGTAAATTGGACTTCCAGGAGGATCAGTTTTGCATGTGATTTTGAGAATGGTTTTGGGGAAGGAAGGGTCAGATCTAATTTTTTATATTTGTAACTCATATGGGGAAAAAAAGAGAAGAAAAGCAGTACTTACCACTAACATATTGGGAGGTTAGGCTGTTTTAAATGAAGATTGCAAAACCAGCTATTGTGTTTCAGTAAAAATTTAGAATGTGTTTTATTTCTGCATACTAATGAAAAAATGGAACATGATCAGGTTTATGGGTTTTGCTTTTCTGGAACAGGATTTTTTTCCTCACTTTTTTCTGTGGTTCACCACTACCCCCCTCCTCAAGGCTAATGTCATAAGCAAAATAAAATCTGACTAATTAACAAGACCTCAGGAAGATTGTAAATACCTGTCAGGAAACAAGAACATTTTTTGCTGTTGCTAAAAATGACCTTAACTGCGACCTGGAAAAATTGTGCTTGCATTTTGTGAATGATGTCAGTAACTGTGCTGTGGTACTGCTGGCCTTATTATGAAATGCACATCACAGATTATGTCTAATTGCACACGGTGGTTTTATGGTATCTGTAGCTACTGATCCAAGACTCAGATGTCAGATATCAACACTCTTGCTGTAGTTAAATGCTGCTCCCATGTAATAGGTTCTGTTTATCTCTCTTCCAGCTTCCAAATTGCTGTGTCTTGGGTCAGTGGCCTAAGTTCAATTTTCGTAAATTCCTGACTGAAGTTATTAGCTCTCCTCTTTAAAAACCAGGATGAATTAATGCTGCATTATGCCCCATTCAGCGAAGCGTGGCCCCAGCTTTTATCATCGTCACTGGGCTTGCTTGTGCTAGGTTTCAGCAGAAGGAGATTGGCGGAATTCCTTCAGAAGGATGTATCCATCCCTTTGCTTAAATGAAGAGGGAAGTCTTCTGCTGATGTTTCCAGATCTTGTCAGATTGGAGGTCTGGAAGAAGGTAGACCTCTGATATAGAGAAGATTTATATCCTCATTTCCCCCAGCCTCAAATGCACATGAGCTTGTGATGTTGCAAACAAAATGTGCAATAAAAAAATGGATATTCATGTTCCTAAAGTTCAAGGGTGCAATGCTGATGCCTCGGGCAGCATCACAATTACCATACCATCCTTGGTCATCCTTGGTTCTCCTGGTCAGTCTTCCCTGTGCCTACCAGATTCCCAACACCACTATCTGCTTCTGTATTGCCAAAGGGCCCTTGTGGTGCCCATGCCTGGATGGAGCCTTCGGCAATGGCCTGTTTTTCACTCTCCCCTTCAACTTCATCAGCTCACAAATGATGACAACAAATAGCAATGGTGTTTAAGGTCTTTCCACCAGAGACACCAGAATAAGATGCTGCTGAGAGGGATTGTGTGAGTCTGGTCCTGTAACTGTTTTTCAGACAATCAACACTGCATAGAGCCACTTTCAGTCTTTGGAATATATGGTGTCAGCTGCCAGGAAAAGGACTAAAGTGCTGGGCTCCTTGCTGCACTTCATTTTCATGCAGCCCTCTATTGCTTCCAGTTTCCAGTTTCCTAACAGTTTTTGTAGAGTGCTTTGTTCTTCCCCTATGCACTTGGAACTGGCAGTAAAATGTGGATTGTTCTCAATGTTTAGCATCAAGTCCTACATGTGGGAAGTGATTTATCAACAAGATTACAGGCTGGAGTACTGTGGAAGTTGGACTCCCAGGTGCCATAATTCTTTGGAAAATGCCAACCACGGTAGGTTTTGCCTCCCAGCGGCTGTCCATTATTGATAGCCTTATTCTAATATTATGCTTATATTGTAAACAATGACCAGCTTCTCAGCTTTATACTTATACAGGTGCAACTAATTCAAGTTTTGATCATCTCTGTTCTTTCATGTCAGTCTTTCTTTTTCTGTCTCTCTTCCTTTGCCTTCACAATCTTTTTTTCCCTTTTTTCTTTCATTTTATGCAAGAAAGCTGATATCTCTTCCAAAAAAAAAACTTTTTCCATGCAGACTAGTGTCATAAAAAGTCATAATCACTAAGATATTCTCCTGGAAACATGGAAAATTCAGTGCCTAAAACATTCTGATGTGCCAGATGAGATAGACAGGCACTTGGGCCAGTTGCACAGTACTATGGAATCTTCGTGTCACTGATAGCTCATGCCTCTGCTCAGTGGCAGAGAGAAAAGAATGCTGTAGTACTCCTGGGACATTTTTTAATTACTGGACCTATGGCAAGGGAAAGGAATAATTAGCACAAATGCCCACTTTAAGATATCCAGCCACTGGGTGTTTCTTTCACAGGAGGGCTATGGGCTGCGTTACAAAATGTGCTCAGTGGGGTGATGTGGCTGTTCTTGAGCTGACAGCAAGGAATGAAGTGGAAATTCTGTCTGTCTACCTGCCAAGGTTACCTCCTCTTATCTTCTTAGCTCCACACCAGAGCTTGCTCGCCCATAAACAGTGGTGATGCTCTTACTTGCTAGACAGCCAACCTGCTGAACCTGGGGACCCTAAACTCCCCTGGGCCACATCAAAAGTCTCAAAGTCAGCTGGAGGAACAAAGAAACTGAGAAATTTGGCATGTGTCTTCCGTGACCCCATGAAACTTAGAGACTAAATTGCTCTTTACATTTTTTGCTTTATATCCTGTTTTATCTTCCTGCCAGGACATTGTCTCTTTCCCTGAGAAAGTAAAGAACAACAGGCACTGAAAAAAATCAAAGTGGTTGAACTGCTTGGAGGCTGCAGTCAATGGTCCCAGTAAAGCTGGAGGTATGGAGACTTCTAAGAAAGGCTGTTATCTAGAAGCTGCAATAAAATACCTGAGAAGTGATCAAGTGTAAAGTTTACCCATAACTGTGCCAGCCTGTTTTAGACTGGAATTCTTTGATATTGAGATAGGCATCACAGACTACCCATAAATATTTTGGAACCAGCAACTTTAGGAGGCAACTGTGATACAAATAAAAGGAATTTTGAGGGTCATTAAGCAAGTGAAATTTGCAGAATTCCTATTGACTTCACCAGGAACAAGTTTGGCCCTTGCGTTATTTAGCTCATAAATCTGCAGCAAGATTGAAAGAAAAAGGGTCTAGGAGTTTTTTGATCTAAGATTTTATTAATGTCCAACCAGGATGCTGTTTAATCTTCAAAACAAATACCAGCACTCAGAACACATCCATTGTTTGTATTCTGAGCTCTGTGTTACACTTATTCATGGACAGGGAAATTACAATGAGAATAATCATTGTCAGAATACAAATGTGATGTAAACTAGTGTGGAGATATTTATTCAATGGAATGCAATTACCAACAATACTCTATTTTCTGAACAGTGTGACTGTAATCCAATTTAGGCTGTTTAACCCCTGGTGATTTGTTTCCGTTTGTATTGTGATAGGCTGAAAACAGGCAGGATTGCTGGGGGCAGCAAAAGGGAGAGTAAGGGGAAATAGGACCCCATGTAATCTTAGATCCTAATGACTTTACTAAATCTACATAACCACAGGGCTGCTCTTCATGGTTGTGCTGCTAATTGAATTTTAAAATAAGGGTCGATCCTACGCTCACTTTCTCCCAACATCATTTCATATTCTGACAAATGCTTAGTCACCAGTTTAAAAAAATCCTTTATGACTTCAACCTGAAGCTACATCAGGACCTCGGATTTCATATAAGACAATATTCTTAGGTACATGGTGGAGGCAAGTGATTAAGAAGATGTTCAAGGTGACTTTCATGACCAGCTTCTCTTGCAGAAGCGTTCTTGACTGCAGGAGTTGCAGCAGGATCCCATGGGCAAAGGGCAGCTTCTCTCCTTCAGAGAGAGGGGCATCACGGGAAGGACAGAGCGTGGGGACCTTGCTGCAGGCAATTTCTGAAGACTAAAAACCTTCAGCTAGATACTGGTACACTCATTAGCACAGAGGAGTCCCCCTGAAACTAGCACAGTTTCTGTTCTTCTGAAACTAGCACAGGATATCTTATCAGCAGCGATAGAAGTCTTGGGATCTGGTCTTTAAAAGAAGTGGCTGAGTAATCTTGTTTTAGGTGCAGAGGGATATTTTGTAAACACACAGAAATAGGTGGGGAAGACCTCTGTCCATCTGGTACAGTTTGCTAATGGTGATAGCAATTTCCCCAAGACAGGAAGCATTCAAGCAGAAACCATTGTATAACTGCTGCCAGTCTAGAAAGCACAGAAAACCAGTTCTCTCCAGAGAAACGGGCCTGAAAAAAAAAAGGAGGATGGGAACCTGAGTTAGATTTCCAGCTTTAGGACTTTTGCATTTCTGTTCAGGTTTTTGTGTCACTTAAGGACCTATCTTGCACAAAATATGCCAGCTGGGGCTTGCCCACATGTGCTGTTGTTGCATCTTGCAATGGTAAGAGGGAAGCAGAAATGAGTGGGTAAGAAATGCACAGTCAGGACAGAGTGGTCCTAACTCCCAGGGATTCTGCATATGGAAGATTTGCAAAATCCGTCCCTTAGTATTTCCAAAAGCCATTCAGCCATAAAAGCTGTGACTGAAATACACACAGTGCAGCTACTATTCCTTGAAGTCCCAGTTGAGCTGTTTATTTTTTCACTTTTAATTTTTAGTATAATTTGTCTTGTGAGTTTGTATGAGGCATCTCTCCCCAGTCATTTACCAAGAGTGCTGTGGGGACTCCTGACAACACAACTTGGGCCCACCCCACCAGTGAGCTAAGGAAGAAGGTAGCTGTGTTTCTTACAACAGTTCTTACCTGGGCCCAGTATGATTCAGACTGCAATGCACTGGAGGTTTTGTACACCTGTAACAGAAGAAACACCTGCAGAGCAGACTGTCAGGTGACAAATTTCCTCTCTCTGGACTAAGTCTCATCTAAGCTGAATTCTCTTTGCCATTGTGCACAGCCCATGTTACTTACACTAGTGTAAAATAAAGAGAATCAGAGCGTTTCTTTCCTTCAATGGGAAAACCTTGTCCAGCATGTGGCTGCAAAGCAAACCTGGCTGCACAATGCCCAGACACCTCCTCTTCCAGTGCCATTCCCTCCAAGTAGTCTGCTCACCTTGAAAAATTGCAGCACCTAGCCTCGGTGAAAAGCCAGACCCTTTGCCACTTCTCATACACCAGGCTTTGAAAGGCCAGTGTTTTAGAGTGAAGTTGAATGTCAATTTCCATTCAATACATATGAACTTTGAAATGAATCATAGTTCCATCTAAGCCAGTTTCTACTGATCAGAGACCTTCATAATTCCTACAGATTGATTATAGTAATTTCACTTGATGAAGATTCTATGCACAGATTTTAAGGTAATGTTTTTGGCTATGAACATACCATACCATTTCACCTCAGAGAAAAGACTGACCTCCACCTGGCTACAACCTCTTTTCAGGTGGGTGTAGAGAGTGATAAGGTCTCCCCTGAGCCTTCTTTTCTCCAGGCTAAACATCCCCAGCTCCCTCAGCTGCTGCTCATCAGACTTGTGCTCTAGTCCCTTCACCATTTCCTGAATTGTCCTTCTCTGGGGGCTCCAGCACCTCAATGTCCTTCTTGCACCGAGGGGCTCAAAACTGGACACAGCTCTTGAGGTGTGGCCTTGCCCATGCCAAGTACAGGGGGGCAATCCCTGCCCTGATCCTGCTGGTCACACTATTGCTGATACAAGCCAGGATACCACTGGCCTTCTTGGCCACTTGGACATCATCATTATCTGCTGGGTTATGTTCAGCTGGTTGACCAATACACCCAGATCCTTTTCCACTGGGCAGTTTTCCCAAGCCTGTAGTGCAGCACGGGTTTGTTGTGATCCAAGTGCAGGACTTGGCACTTGGCCTTGTTGGCCAAGTTGGGTTATTGATCCCACCATCTCTTTTGAGTGGGAAGCCCTAATTCCTATGTGACCATCCTTAGGAACTTGTGGGGTTTCTATCACATCAATTAGCCTTGTGTCTTTGCTGACACATGGATCTCCATCTCCACTTCCACTGAGACAGTAGGACCTTGCTAGCACACCATCCCTAAAACATTGGCATGATGCCAGGTTTATCTTTAGTGATCCTGGTTTTATCCTTTTTCCCCTTCAAATCTAGCTTAACGTTCTTTCAGTGAGCCCTCCTATCTCCTGCACAGTTCCTTTTCCCTCTCTGAGAGAGGCATGCCCAATATTGCCAGCAGGCCTGGTGTCATGTAGACCAGCTCATGAACAGAAAACCCAAAATTCTGCCAGTGACAGCAGGTTCAGAGTCACGTATTGGGCTGCTGTTCTTCCTATTTCTTCCCTTATCATTCCCTGCAACTGGAAGGGTAGAGGAGAATATTACTTGGGCTTCAAATGTTCAACTGCAACCTTACTGTAATTTGCAGTTATGAATTCCTATTTTTAGAAGTAAGCATGGAGACTAAAATCCTGGTTTTAGGGGATGGTAGGAGCCAAAGAGCCACATTTGGCACCCAGTCAGATCTCAAAGGATTACAGAAATACCCCTCACCTCTCCTCCTCCAGCAAAAGCAGCAACTGAGGAAGGGTGAGGAGGGACATAAAGATGAGAAACTACTGATAATTTGTGCACATCTATGCCTTGACACACATGTTTTCTGGAGTTGTGGCCATGAGTTTTGGCTCTTTACTGCATTAGGACTGGTGCATTTTTCATCAACCTTCCCTCTAAGGCTTCATTCATAAATCACTTTTGGAGTCTGAATAAACCATGGGGATGCTTTAATAAATGGTTCTTCACATAAAGTTTTATTCCCCAATAATGATTAGCTTATTAGTAAATCCCTGATGGCATTACTAAGGAGGTCATTATCATTATCCCTGTTTTATATCTGCAGAAACTGAACCAGAGAAAGGGAAAGTCACCACTAAGTAAGATTTGTGGATGCAAACTCCTGAATCAAGGTACATGCTTTATTTAGCAGGTCACAAGACTAATAAGTGCTTGAAATAAATGGTTAGTCAAATGGTTAATCAAAGCATTACCTCAGAATGCTATAGGACAGTAATATCTTCTTAGAAGATATTTAAAACCATAGTTACTTGCATCTGTGATTGGTTGTCAATATTTAGTAGCCCAAATTGTTCATAGAGGCCAACTTAAAATACACATAACTGTAGAGTTCATCTTTAGGAACCTGCATAGGTTGTGTGCTGTCAGAATTTGTGCCATCATTTCCTGATTTGTTAAAAAGAAACTGGCATGCCATTTACAAAGATTTTTACTCAGAGGCATCCATTTTATTCAGCTTATTCCCGATGATTTTGAAAGTAGTTCTAGTATACTTAATTGTTGTAACACTGCATTCCTGGCCATAGAAAAATCTACTGCTGTCTCAGTATACAGGACAACAAAATGCAAAGTGGAGTTAAATCAAAATAAATGTCACAAAGGCTGCTGCAATGACTGCATCATACAAGGCAGTCTTCAAATTCAGTGAAAGACTTTTATGCCTTTTTCTGACAGCAGCCAGAGAGGATTTCCAATAGACAAGGATTCCTCTTGAAATAGAAACTTACCATGCCCAGCTATACATGAGTGGCCTCAATACTCCTTAAGGTGGAGAGAGAGGTTTAGACAGAGAGTGCTTCATGTCTGCGTGGTATAGAATGATAGAATCATAGAATTTTTAAGGTTGGAATAGACCTCTCAAATCCTACAGTTAGCCTAGCACGGCTCTGTTCATCACTAACCCATGTCCCCATGTGCCACAGCACATATTTCTGAATGCTTCCAGGGACGGTAGTTCCAGTACTTCCTTAGGCAACTTGTCCCAGTGCTTGTCCACCCTTTGCATGAAAAAACTTTTCCTTATATCCAATCTAAACCTCCCCTGGTAAAACTTGAGGCTATTTCCTCTTGTCCTATCGCTTGTTACCTGGGAAACCGACCCACACCTTGCTACAGTCTCCTGTCAGGGAGTTGTAGAGAATGCTAAGGTCCCCCATGAGCCTTCTTTTCTCCAGGCTTAGCCCCACCAGCTCCCTCAGCTGCTCCTCAGAGGACTTGTGCTCCAGACCCTTCACCAGCTCTGCTGCTCTTCTTTGGGCATGATGATAGTGAGACTGCAGCTCCTCCAAGCAGGCTCAGGCTCTGGGAATTTATACTACTTTAAATTCAGTGCCGTAGAATTAGTGTAAATTTAGTACATTCCTGAGCAACATCCCAATTCCTTTTGTAATGAATGGTGGGGAAAATAGATACTAGTGATAGGTACCATGTGATTTACCTCTAATGTGCTGAGCATTGAGTCCTCCAAGACAACCAAGAGGCAAACCAAAAAAGAAGTTTGAGAGCCTGTCATCTGGGATTATTGGTCCTGCTGCTCAGAGTCTGAAACCACTCTTAAACTAAGATCATATATTTGGATACTCTTAAAATACTTCTGACTCCATTTTGCCTTCCGATGCTGTGGTGAAAGCACTCAGTCAGAGGTGGGATTTGGAAGTTTGGTGTCCTTCTCCACTTGAGGAGGTTTGACTCTGTGACTTCTGGACTCCGTGAAAAAGCCTTGAACATCAGGGTTTAATAGAGTCTAAAAGGGCAGTGGGGTGACCAAAGGTGCCCTGTACACTTCACCAAATCACAGGATAGCCAGGGATTCATTGCTGTGATGGAAAGATAAATTCAGAGAGTGCAACCTCCATAGCAGCCTGTGCCAAAGCTCCTGTCTGATTCCTGGATCTTTGCATGCTGCTCTGAGATTTTTTTTCTTGGTTACTGTTTTTATTCCTTCAATCCAGGCTCTCTAATGAGGAATGTGTAAAGAGTTGTGGGAGCAGTGTAGATTCTTCAGGCTGTCCCTTGCCAGCTGAATATGCAGAAAGCTCACACACCATCCGTGTTGCTCAGGGGAGCTGGTTAAGGTAGGATCGTGTGTATGAAATGGGCATAGTTAATGCCTGTGAAGTAGTTTAAAACATCTAAGGGCAACTCAGATTCAAAACCTCCTGCTCCAGTGTGCTGCAGAAACCTGAAAGATCGTCTGGGGGAAATGTTATTCCCCTTGGTCCAAAGGCTGCCTGTAAATTGGTCCCTTCAGTGGAGTTTTTGCATGTGCAGATAGCTGGCCACCTCCTGCAACACTGAACAAAGAAGTGCAAGGCAAATTCCAGCGCTTGGAGTGTGACATGAAGAGTTTGACATGCTGGTAAGGAAGCCACACATCCCCATAATGACTCAAAATTCCATGCCTGGCAACGAGGTGCAGGGGGTTAATTAGGCTCATAAGCTGGGAGAGCAGGGAGACCTTTGGGAGAAGCTTGTAGACAAGCAGCAAAGCATATGACCTCATTTGAATTTTCCTATT
Source organism: Vireo altiloquus (assembly GCA_013396875.1). Classification (NCBI taxonomy): domain Eukaryota; kingdom Metazoa; phylum Chordata; class Aves; order Passeriformes; family Vireonidae; genus Vireo; species Vireo altiloquus. Next base: position 170,482 of record VZRF01011328.1, read on the forward strand.
AGGTTTCCTGCAGAGATCTCAAAAGCACTCTCCGATCACTGCCTGAAACTGTTTAGGTTTCACATTTGCAAACACAAGGCATCTCCATTAGATTTTGAAGCCGCTGCACATGTTTTTAAAGATCAAACTGACGGTTATGACAAGCAAATAGATTCCCCCACCTCCTTTTGTTTGTTTGGACTATTGACTCTCTTGACTCTTGGGGCAAACAATCTGCCATTCTTCCTTTAGAGCTCCTGTGGTGATGCAGGTTGGAGCTGAAATGGGGGAGCTGAAATGGCACTGCTGGACGTAAGGCTTTACTTATGTGAGGCTTTATTTTCTCAAAAAGGCTGCAATAGGAGCTTGAGCTGTGTCTGAAATCTGCAGCTCCTTTGTTTGCAGTGGGCTTTTGGACAAGTGTTTGGTGTTTCTCTCCAGTTCATAAGTTAGTGTACTGTTCTTCTCCTCCCCCACTAGTTTTCTTCCTCAGGTCATCACTGTGGTGCCAGTACAGCACATTTCAGTCCTGCAGCCTTTTGGCTGGAATAGGAGAGATTTCCCCGGACTAAAAGGCAGCTAGTGTGTGCCTATGAGCCTGCAAAAGGTTTTGCTGGAGAAGGAAAAGGTAGGAAGGAGCCATAACTTGAAAGCCACTTGTTGCCTTTCCCTGGCCTTAAAATTAAAGCCAAAACATGGTTTATGGGGAAAAGTGGTTTTTACCTCGATATTTATTTAAGGATCCTTAGGTGCAGCACTTCGTCCACATGGAATGTCCTGAAATACACCAAAATGGACACATCAAAATGCACACACTGAAATGCACACACTGAAATGCACACCCCTGATACATTGTGTATACAATTATAGGCCTTGCAAATTAGCATATCTATCAAAGATACCGCAATGAGAGGCTTGAGTGAACCCCTCATTCCAAGGAACATTCCCCCTGGATGGGCCTATCTTTGTTTACAGAATGTGTTCTGGAGAGGACCTTGGTGTTGGGGGCTTTCTGACCCCTAACTTCAAGGCTTCCAGGATGTTTGGTCTTCTGGTTTAATGGTACAGTGGGTCTCAGCTAAGTTATCAGGCTTGGAAAATTACAAGTATGTAGGCTAAAAGCACTAAGAATATATAACTTACAGAACTATATAAAAGGGTATATAAGAGGGGTTTAAAAGAAAAGGCAAAAAATCATCCTGGCATCACCAGCACCAATCCAGCACCAGAACTCTCCAAGTCCTTTCTCAGCTGATGCAAACCCACTGCTGTTCATGGAGGTCTTTCCGCTGGCCATAACAACCACTGGTTTCACATCCACAGCAGCTCTGGGAGAGCAGGGGAGGAGAGAAGAGGGTTACTCATCACGGTGTCCAGTTGCAGCACATGTCACTGCAGGAGTGTAAGGGGAGTCTCATTTGAGTGCCCCCATCCCTCCTGTCCCAGATGCACGTTTTGCTTCTGCACAATAAAGTAGTCCTTGCTATCAAAGGGAGATGATCCCCGCTGTCAAGACAGGAGCAAATAATAACCTTTACATCCATCTAGGCAGAAATCATGCTTGGAATAACTCAGTCTGAGGGTTACAGTGAGTTTCATCATTACCGTGATACCTGTTCCTTGTGCTAATGGCATCAAGAAATTCACCTTCAGCCTTTTGGGCACCCTGTGATCGCAGGCAGCACCTTGGCCATGGACTGCGTGCAGCACCCACGGAGCACAGACGTCATGCTCTCTGCAGCCGCCTTTTTCCATTATACATGTATGAGTGAAATCAAACCTGGGGGATTTCTTCCCAGCACTTCAGACACGCAACCGCACCACGGAATACAAATGTGAGAGCCAGGCTGACGCAGGCATGAGGAGTTCAGCCCTCAGCCCCAGGGACTAACAACAGGCAGGCAAACCTGGGAGGGCAGGGGAGCTCGTTAACTCAGTGCTTTAAATAATAGCACTGGTGGGGTTGCTGGTGATGAGTGTCCCTGTAGTGTGCATCTGTGTCTGTGTGGTTTGACAACAGGCGGGAAACAGCACTTGCTTCTTCGCTCCTCAGGCAGCTGCCCTGTGGAATAGCATCAAGGAGGGCATAGGAAAGAGGTTTATTTTTTTCTTCTCCTCGGAGATTTTGGACTGATTAAAAAGCTGGTTTTGCTGGAAAAGCAACAAGGAAAGAAACCCCAGCCATACGTGGCAGGTATAAAAGAATGTTTGATTCTTCTGATAAGTACGATAGGATTTAATATCTCTGCTGCTCGACCCAATATTGTATCACAGCCATCACCGGTGTTGTGCTTCCCAGCATGCCCTAGCATTCCTTCAAGCAAGTGTTCACAGTAGCAGAAAGTCCAAGAAAAGGCTTACTCCCTTGAGGATCAAGAAGAAAGCAACAGTGAAGAAAGGTATAGTAGCTATTAATATTAATGTTAAGAGAAGAGGGGGGAGAGAGGACATAGGAGCAGCAAAAAAGCTACTACTTACGGCTTTGATGTGTTCATTTTCACAGGACCAATAGCAACATGGAGAATATGGAAAGCAGATAAAGAGGAAAATGAGGAGGTGGAGGTGAGCAGAAGGCAGCTCAGAAAATTGCACAAGCTGTGGGGAGATTTTTCCTGTCTAGACACTTGCACACAGCGAAGGGAGTGACTGCCATCTGCATCTCCTCCAAAAAAAGGAAGGGAAAAAAGGGACAAAGCTGAGACTGAAAAGGAAATCCACCTTCATGCCTCTCATTTTGGCTGTGGTATGGCTGATGCACACTGAATGCCTGCTGTGGGAGGGGAGAGAAAGCTAAGAGAGGTATTGTTGTGTCTAAGGAGGCACAACATAAGGAAGTGTGTGAATCCTCATGCAGGGCTCTGTCCTACTGACACAGTGGGAACAGGAGGGAGGGAACTATTTTAGTTCTGTTGAGGCTGCTGAAGAGTAAAAATGGAAGTAATTAAAGGCCTATTCTAGTCTCACTTAAATCTCTGAGTCTTCAGGCCAGAGTTATTTTTGTTACATTACTTTAATGGTGTTACATTGACGTTTAGACTGGGTTGGATTTTTTTTTTCTACTTTGAATTTAGGAAATGAGCCAGCACTTTTCTGTGGCAGTACACTTACTTTACTGAAATTTTGCCTGCGAAAGATTGTTCAAGTCCCAGGAGGAATTTTGCTAAATCCCAAGCAGCCCCAGCATAACCAGTGTTTGGGTAGCTGAGTTACTGCCTTACAGTTTAGAAATGGCAGGTTTGAGTCGCAGCGTTAGCTGGTCCGAAGCCAGACTAGAAATAAGAATGGCTCCTGCACCTTAGCAAAGGTGCTCGATAAATAATGACCCTCGAGTCTTATTTGCCCTATTTTTTCACTGAGAAATAACCCAAAAACTGCACTGGTTAGGAACAAGTACAAAATACAGAGCAAGAGAACGACAGACTTTTTTGTAGCACCTCCAGTGCTGCCCATCTTGTCCTCAGAAAAGGCTGCAGTGGCTGTAACCAGTGAAAGGAATGTCCTTCTCTTCCTGCCACATTCATCCTCAATGAAAGTCATCTCAGTCATCACTTTTAGGCAACCTCATCCCAGGTTTCCCTGTGCAGCCACTGCAGGCTGCACCTTTGACTGTGTCTCTTGTCTGGCACCTGTCCCATGTAGGATTAACCCACATCTGCATCCTTATGTGGCCTCCTGACAGTGCAGGGTGTCAACAGGAAGAGATTGGTCTCTTCTCAGCACAGATATCTGTCCTGTGCAGTCTATCCAGATCTCACAGGTCACTGCAGGCAAGGTGGTGTAAAGAGCACAGAACTTGATTCTTGATTTTCCAAAAAAGTCAGTGTTGCTGCCCTCCAGCATTAAGATTCACATGGGCGTTTCAGAACTACCAGTTCATATAAGCAGAGATACAAAGTCTTGTTTGCCGAGAAAAGGAGGTCTCTCAACCCAGTGTCCATTAGCTCTGAGCAGTCACAGAAAACACAGCACGGCAGGAGCTTGTCATGGGAAAGTCCTTCACCTCCCTTGCAAGCAGGGCTGAGCTTCCAGCAGACACTGACAGCCTGCCCAAAACTTCTCAAGCCTTTGCTCCAGAATAACCACTGAGGATCACTCCCCTGCAGACAATTGCCCCAAGGAGGGAAAGGATGCATTAAACCAGCCCCAGTGAGAGGTACTGGCTCAGTTCCTGTGCTCATTGAAAATGCCTGGGCTAGTTGTGCTCTGGAACAGGTACCACAGGCTATTTAGCAATGGGGAAAAAGCCTTTCCCTTTCTTCTCAGAAAAGCAATAAAGGGCTGAGCCTTTGAACCAGTGGCTCAGGTCAACAGAAAAGGAATTGCTTGGGCATAGTGAGATGTCATGAGGGGAAGGATAGTTTTCTGGCAGGGAAATCAGGTCAGACACTTTGAAACCCAGTCTACATGTTTTCACCTCCAAGTGGTATTAACTGGTTAAACTCATTTGCAGAGACTAACTGAATGCTACAGGTGTATTTTAGACTTTAGGTCGTTCTTGTTACTCCATCCTAAGTTTTCTACAATTCTTGTTTCCTGAAAGCTGTTTTTCCAACTAGATATAGTACAATTGCTGAACTTCTCTGGCTCTGAGCAGAGCAAGGGAATTATAGACAATGTCTCTTATGGGCAATTCACCCCTTTATTCATCTCAGCAGGGGAATGGATTATGTTACATCTGAATGTCCCTTCTGAGCACATTTTTTATACTCATACAATCCCTGTTACCCCTCCAGGGATACCAGTTACTATCATGCAAGCTCATCAGACTTGATTTCTGGTGGTTGCCACTCTGTGTGCCTCACATTTCCATAAGTGTGCAGAAATAAGTGACCTTGTTCTTTTCCTATAGCCTACCAACCCTGTTTAATTCATCATCATAAACACTTGCCCAGCAAACAGTGCCACCAAATTCCCCCGGCTGCCCATGTTCAGGTTCTCTTTTCTGCTATGTGTTGTTCAAGAGCACAGAAGTGGCACAGAATGGTGAGCCTGTGTCTGTGGATGTGGGAGATTTGCTGGGCCATGGGCACCTCCAGGCTCCCAGAGTTCACAGAAGAGAGAGTGGGGCTGCTCAATCTCTCTCAGTTACTCATTCCAGTAGATTAAGGCTGATTATTCCATTTTGGCTCGTGGAGTTACTTTCCTTCTCTTCCAAGCATGGCTCCTTACAACAAGCTAAGCAAGAGTTTGAAGAAAGAGGGCAGCCAGGGCACTTCTAGTCCAGGGACCTGCTGGAGTCAGTTCATTACTGAGAGCAGTTGGCGTCAGTCCCACTGATAAGGGCATGTGAAGTCCTGCTTTGGGCCTGCTGCTTGCCACGGCTTGCGCTTTCCATAGGATGAGCCTCAGTGAGATGTTTAAGCTAAAGCAAGTGAGTAATCATGTGTGTGTTTGCTGGCTGGGATGAATGATGAAGGCACGTGATGAAATGATGTGTCCGACTGGAAGCCGCTTGGTTGGTGCCACAGTCACACACACGCCGGATAGCTTCTGAGATGGATCGACGGCAAAGAGACAGGAAGGGCCCCAGTTTGGTATTCCTCGTGGGGTTTATTGCAGCCACAAGTGTGAAGGGAACCAGGGACAAAAGGCGAGCATCAGGGGAGGGTCCAGGTCTAAGTACAGGGGGAGGTAGGGGTGGAGAGAGCACCAGGGACAGATCCTCCAGGGGCACAGGGGCAGTGCACAGGCAGGGCCAGGGTATGAGAGCCAACAGGGAAATAGTGAGGGAATGGGTGAGGAACAAGGGTCAAAGGGTGAACAGGGGAGGGAGAACATTCTAGGCATGGGGCATACAGGGGGGAAAAGAGGCAGGAAGCCAACAAGCCAACCAGGGAGACAGAAATGGGGTACATTAACATAATGCAACAAAGGGGAGAAGTCTTTTTGTCTCCCTGACCTGGAGCAACTTTCAGGGACCGACCTCCCAGGGAGCTCCAGTGTCATCCTGACCAGGAGGCTTATTGGCCTCCACAATGAAACACTCTCCTGAATCACAGCTACAGCTGCATTTGCAGACCCCCTTTAACATTCACCTCTGGCTATGTTCAGCTGCATGGCTGATACAAAGTGGTCTGCTTCTCAGTACTTTGCGTTAAGAGAGATCCTTCTGAACTGTCAGTGGGAAAGTAAGACACAATACACACTCATCTCTATTTTGAAAAAAGTTATTTTAGATCTCCAAATGTACAAATACCAGCACACCTCACTGGCATCAAAAACCAATTAACATAACTGATGAGTGAAAGGAAATAAAAATAAAGTCAGATCTAACAGACTTAGAGTCAGGAATGTAAATTATAGAGTTGTACATTCTTCTGTAAGATGACTTGGGTTGTTCTCTTTTCATTGTAATCAAAAGTGACTTATGATCTTGAAAGGTCCTATCTCTCTCTGATAACTGAAAAAAACTGATTAAAAACTAAAATCACAGATGTAATCATTGCTAAATGTTTTAAGGATAACATGACCTAATGCTATTATGAGTTCTGAACAAATTTCAATTAGGACTCCAGCTGGTAAACAGATAAATGTGATAACGACATTTTAATATTGCTTGATAATTTGTTAGTAAAAGCAATTTTTATTTCAGCCATTCTTAAGGATGTAAAATGGGTTTAGATTTAGATACGTTTTTCGGCACAATTAAGGACAAAAAACCATTTCAATGAGTAGCCTTTGAGAAGATCCTCCTCAGGGATGTGTTCTATTTTTATTAGTTAACTAGTTTTGGGTTTTTTTAATACAGTCGTCATCACTTTGTAGCTTGCTAGTGATTTACACCATTACCAGATCAGAAGAGTAATTAAAACACATACTTTACACCCTGCATTGGGAGGAACCACTTCTGGTTTACACTGGCCTTTTGTTCCTTTGTTATTTCTTGTCTTACTGAGCTTAAGAGAATGTAGAAATCCATGGCTGGAGAGTCAATGGCATTTCAGAATGTGGAAAAGCTGAGGTGCAGACCATAAACTCAATCCTGCAGGGTAGGTGTTAATGTAGTTCTGAGAAGAGAACAACCCTGAGTCTGACTGGGTCCCTGTGACATGTAAGGGTGGTCCATGGCCAGAGTGCTAGCACAGCTTTGGAGAGCCAGGACCAGTTCCTTACTCTGCCAGACTCCCAATGAAAGGTAAATAAAATGCTCAGCTTACTATGTCTCAGTTTCTCTAAATAAAAAACCTTCTCAGATAACGACTTGAAGTGACTCCCCTGGAAACCAGGAGTGCACAAGGAACCCACAGTCAATCTGCTGCTCTGTTTTTTTGAGAGACAAAGGTGGAAAGCAGGGGCCCTGGAAGGATGATCTCTCCTGCCCAGATTGGCATTCCATGTCTCTGCTGCAAACGGTGCTCAGGACCAGCATTTGATTTCAAGACAGGTGTGGAGTAGCTGCCTGGTAGGATGGTGACAGCTTATCACCTAATCAGCATATGATTCCTCTCTCATGATTTATAACAGGGATAAAATAAATGCCATCGCTGGAGGAACATAGTGGCCTGACAGCACTGAGGGAGGAAATCCAAAACAAAATAAAGACATTGAAGGAAGGTGCAATGCAAGGCTCTCCCTGCTGTGCTTTTAACCAGTTTTAACCTTGTCCTCATGGGACCACCCCTAAAGTGGGAGCACTCAGCATCTGCCTGGCCTCTGTGCTGAGGGACCCACCTGCCACTTGGATGACAATGATGCACATCATGTGGACACATATATTTCAATTGCCTTCATTTGCATGCAGCAGCTTTCCTGAGTTCAGAGTTATTTGATGGCAGAGACAACAGAAGCTGTCACTACCCTGAAATAAAATCCTTGCTATCCTTTTGTAACATGATTTTTTCCCCCTTCCTCCTTCAACTTATCAGTTTTAAATATTATATACCCTGTAGGGTTACTTTTACTCCTGAAAGGGCAAGAGTTAAGCTTTCTTCTTTTTAAACGAGAGGAAACATTGAAATAAATCACATTTCTCAGCAGCAATAACAATAATGCACACAAAAAAGAGAATGAAATCCAATATCAAAACATACTTTTCTTAGTTAAAAGTGCAATTATTCTTGGGACTGAAAGCTCTCCTGACTAGCTGCTGTGTTCTTTCCATTATTTACTCATATCACAATAGCAACTGGAGGTTTGAAATGAAATACAAGATTGCACATGCTAAGCCCTGTAAGATGCAGTAGGAGCTCCCAGTCTATGTAGGCAACAGAACACTGTGGGAAGTGGAATGTCACTGTGTTCATGCGAGAGACAAAAATGTAGAGAAACAAAGTTACAGAGGAGGTGGCAGATGCAGTTTGTGGTGAGGTCAGGACTGAAACGATGCTCTCGGAGCATTTGTTCAGCTGTGAGTTCATCCTTCCTGATGGCAATTTATGTGAACCTCCCAAGACCTGGGTTATCACTCTGATCCCCGAGCGGCTATTAGGGGGATTAGTGAGATGCTGGTTTCTAACTTGACATTTCTAAAATGTAAGTGCTTACCTTTGAGGCAGTTACGTGGAATTCAGCTATGCTTATGGAGAGCCAGTCGATACTATCCATAATACCTGGGGCATGATTCATCTGACCTAAATGTGAGTGTCTGCTTTAGAATAAACTGACTGATGCCTTATGGCTGTATTGACCAGATCTCCAGCAACTGTAACAGGAATGCAGCCAACAGAGACAACCTAATTTAAAGAGATGAATAACACCCCAATTCAGTCTGTACACACAGATGCCTTTGCAAAAGCTCTCCTGTCTTGACAAATGCTGATGTGTTTCTGAAGTTGGCAACCATGGTGCTGAGATCCTAAGCAGATGCAGGGATCTGAATAGACTGTAATAAAGTTAGTTAATGGGAGACAGATTTTGCTAGTACCAACACAAAATTGGCAAAACAATCTTTAGACTGCTGCAGTCTGCATCACAGAAGTCTTTTTCTGTGTAGTGTCAGTAGGTTTTTTTATTATCTGCATCTGGAAATGGGCTTGGCTGTCTTAGAGCATGGCCTAGCAAAGCAGACTGTCCAGACACCAGAAGAAATTCAAGAGAGCTTGAAGGGTGAATTATAAGTGGAAAATATTAATCATTTTGACCATCTGGCTTGTCGGTGCCAAAGTTGTATGGCTTCAGGTAGAATAAGGTCCATCTCAGCTGAGTGCCAATGTGGCTACAGTGTTTTGAAAGCTTGGGGGAAAAGCTTACAACAAGCCATGAGACTGTCCTCAGCTGCATAATGTCTCCTCAGATAAAGAGACACAGCTCAGTGGCCTCAGCCATAGGAGTGGGATCTGGTCACTGGCACTGCCCAGGGCACAGGACAGGCCAGGTCATTCATAGGGGTCTCACAGAGCAAGGTGGCTCCAGCACAGCTTTCCCAGCAGTGATTTCAATAGGGTCCTGCAGAAGTTTCTTTCTTCAGCTCTGAGTTTACTTCTTTTAGTGCTTATCCTCACCTTACTTCCTTACGGAAGCCAAGTGATGTTCATTCATATGAAGTATGTCACACATTCCTGGAGGCAGCTCATTTCTTAAGCCCTCTTTTCCACTTTGCTCTTCACATTTGATTGCTCTCCAGATCAGATATTGCTTATCAGATAAAATATAACCAACAGTTCCTTCCTTCAGGAACTCTCACTTTATGTGACCCCTACTGCTTTGGTTATGGTCAGCATCCCAACCTATTGCCTGTCTGCCTTTCATCCTATTCTCATTCCGTCCTTCATGCTCCTTCTCCACTCAAAAGACATTTCTTGTTTTCTAAAATATAGGCCTACTTTTGTTTTAATTTATCAAACCTATTGCTTTCAACCCTGCACATGCTAAATGCAGCACTTAGAGTCAGACTTTGATAAGCCAGACCCTTCCTAATCCATTCCTTCAGCTCCTTTGACACTGCACTAACCATAATGACCTGTTCCAAAACAGCACTCCACCCTCAGCTCTCTTTGGCATCATCAGCTATATCTTCCATGAGCCAATTTTCTCATACCTTTCTCCCCATCTGTAACTCTTTCCTCTCCGTATTTCTCATTTGTTCTCCAAAGTGGTAATTCTATTCTAGAAATGAAATATTTATGGCTCTTCTCCTGCCCTATTCATTTACCATGAAGGTACAGGAACAAATCTATTTCAGAAGAGTAGAATATACCGAATATCTGTAAGAATATAGAGTGTATTATTGTATAGAATATATAACTCAGCTGCAGCAGCTGTATTTGACCTCAAAAACATTTCTGTGCCTTGAATATTCTAGAACTTGTATTTTATTTTATGGGCTCCTTCAAACATTTTTATGCCTCATAAGCCCCCTGAGTACCTGTGTAACCACTCAATGACCACAAATCACAGAGAAGAAAACTCAGCACACTCCCTTATTCATTAAAGCCATCCTACTACTGATTTCCTTCCTTAGTTCAGTATTTATTATAGGGGTTTTGCCTATCTTTTGGTTTCTGCAAAGCCTACTTAATTGCACCTCCTTTAAACACTGTGTTATTGATAGGGTATTCAGACAGCCCTGAAAACACCATATTAATTGATATTGTTGAAAATCTGGCATTTTAGTGGTCAGCAACTCTTCCTCCAGTTCATCCTTCCAGTCTCTCAACTACATCATTTTTATACTCTGGCAAATGGAATAGATTTTTTAGTATTCCTATTGTTAAATTGCTCTGGCATCAACTGACTTTCACATCAAATATGAAGGTATGCAATTATTACCATCCCTGCTTTATCAAGGAGGAAAGAAAGGGCAGCATTCCAGAGCACGGAGCATGTCCCTCAGGTTGGTCTCCCCACAGGCTCTCTGTACAGAGACAAGCTCCTCCAAAGGGCAACATTAGGAAAGCCTGCTGAGATGAGCCTACTAAGATGAGTCAGATAATTCAGCTGGCTAAATTAGACTCTTCAAATGAGTCAGTGGTAGCACTCCTAATGGCTTCAGAGGATGTATATTCCAGCAATTAGACACAATGTGTAACTGGAGTTCTATATAATTAGCTGTACAAATTGCAGCAATATACAATAGGTTGCTATGTCTTAAATAAGCAATGAGTAAGTACAGTGTGACTGGAGCTCAAGGTTATTCTTGTCTTCAATTACCTCCTACAAGAAGCCTGCAGGGCTTTGATTTCCAAAGGGAGATGAAGTTTGTCTTTGTTAAGCCTATTATAACCAGATGACAATTCTTTAGGCCTGGCTTAGTATTCAACTTAGACACTTCTTTTCTGTCTGACTTACATATTCCTTGATTATTGAATCTCATTTTGTGCAGTGACATTTCTGTTTTTCTCCCTACACCTCATTTCTATTCTTCTCTAAAATCTTACAAAGATATGATTGACAGGGACCTCCAAAGGGCAAAGCAGGGTGGCATCAGTGTTGGATCAGCTCCCTCGAGGCCTTTGTGCTGCCTTGCTTTGAATATCTCCAAGGATGGAGGCTGCACAGCCTCTCTGGGTCTCTATTGTAATGTTTGTCCACCCTCACTGTGAAGAACTTTTCCTTTATAGCTAATTACTATTTCCAGTACCCTGTATCTGCCAGCTCTTAATCTGGCTTCCTCTCTGTTTTAAACTCTCTTTGGGTAGTTGAAAATACTGACATTATTCCCCTTAGCTTTCTTTTTTTTGTAGCTAAACAAGCTTGGCTTCTAAAGCCTCATCTTGTCCATCATAAGTTTTGGTCCCTAGCCACCCAAATTAAGAGCTTGCTTTAGTTCACGGGCAACTTTTCTATCCTGTGAAGCCTAAACTGAACACCATAGTCTTGATATGTTCTCTTCACAAGTGGAAAACAGAGGGGTAAATCCACTTGCTCAGACTCTCCGCTGTGTTTTTGCCAACACAGCCCTTTGTGCAGTTGGCATTTGTCACTATAAAGCTGTTTGGCACAACCCATGTTCAACTCCTTGTTCCTCAGCACCCCAAATCTCTTCTGCACGGATGATTCCTAGTCAGCCACTCCTCAGCCTGAGCTGTTGCCTTTCATTATTCCACATGCAGGTCTTTGTTTCCAGGAACAATTTCTAAACCTTGATCTCAATGTATACCTCAAACTCACAGGTTCTAAGACTACATGGTCAGATCCATCAGTGATGGCTGTTGGCAGAGTTCTGCTAAAGCAAATGGAATGAATAACATTCATATAGCAAAAGACCTTGATCTTACTTTCTTTTTAATCCTGATATTTTTTCTCTGAATACCCTCTATAATGGTGTAAATATCCAATCTTAATTTCTATTCTTACTGTCCTTCAATATTAACTTGTGGTAATGATTTAATTTTGACTGTTTTTTAATCTGAGAGGCTTGATTCAGCTTGCTTCTTTCTTTAACAGGATCTTTATTTCACGCTGCATTTTGTAAATATGCTGATAAATGTGTTAATTGAAAAGACAGATATACTGAAAATGAATCCTTGCAGGAGTCTTACCCAGAGAGTGTATTCATAGCTAAATCTAAAGCATGGATCTGTACAAGTTAGACTGTTTTTTGCACTATAAGAAAACAGCAATAAATAATTTGTTGTGAAGCACAAAGGGATGCACACACCAGTGCACACTCTCATGGAAATAGTTCAGGTAGTTTCATTATAATGGTGTACAGCGTGGGCAGTTTTGTCAGTCAGCTGAGCTCTAATCAATCTGTCTAATGCCTTTCACAATATCATTTCATTAGAGGCCCAAAATAATCATTCGCTCATCTGCTCTTCAGCTGCTGGGTTTGATTTGTGTTCTTTTATTGGGTGAACTAACGTGCATCCCATAAGAGCATTTCCTATTTATTGCTTATGTGCTAAGAACATGTATTGCGGTTTTTTATAGACATTAGAGGGTGAAATCCAGTGGGGGATTTCTACAGAGTATGGTATGTAAAACAGTTAATTTCTTGTACAGTTGAAATGGCTCAAATATTCACTGAGTTATCAACCATCTTCCCCACATGAACTAGGTTAATTAACATACTGCAGAAACCCTTAGGCATTTTTATTACAATTCTTCAGGCTGTATTCCACCTTTATTTAGACCTCAGTTTTCAATGAGCTTAAAGGTAATTTGAATGAAGAAGTGGATAGTGCAAAAATCTGCCTTCCACTTTCAACAGTCTGTGTCCATCTAGAGAGAATGGGAGGGGAGATATAATCAGATGGGTGAAAGTTCCCTCAGATACAGAGCATAAAAAGAGCAGAACTATGGAAAAATCAGTGTCCAGTAAGGAACAATCAAATCCTCGAGCCAGTGTGATCAATATTCCTGTTTCCATGTGTTGGTTCCTGTCCTTAATCAGTTATCTTTTTCTTCCTCCTAATACTTCCATAATGTCATTCTAGAATCTTACTCACCTTCACAATGATGTTTACATTTCCCTCTATTTACATGCTGCATTTATTCACATCCAGTTTGTATTTATTTGTTTTCATGTTAATAGCTGTCATTATTCAGAAAACACATTACAACTGCCTTGCTGAGACACCAGCTTACCTCCCTAAGGGACGTGGGTGTTTTGCATGCCAGACTGACTGCTCTCAGCTCTCTCTAACCTCAGTTCAGGATCCTCCACGGGCTGGCTCACTGTGTCTCAGATCAGAAAAGCTGTCTCAGGAGCTTATCTTAGTCTCTTTGTGGATGAGTGGAACAAAACAACCTTTCTCCATTTGTTTCTCCAGGTCAAATACTGGGCCACAAACCCCATGTTGTCTGAGCTAGACCTAGTGGCTGACCTAGAAGGATGAGGAAGAAGCATCTGCAGTCTCTTTTCTTCTGGCTAAAACCCTTGTGAGAAAGAAGCAAGTCTGGAACCAAGACTTTCATCTGCCTGAGAGAGATGCTGCAGCTCTTTTCCTCTACGAATGTTTTTCCACCAACATGATCTAAAATCTTTATGGGACTATCCTCTCTGCTGAAGATGGGCCACTGTGCAAAAACCAAATGTATGATATCTGAATTCAGAGGGAGCCTGATTCTTTAGCCTGTTTAATGGGGCTGTGGCAGAACAGTACTGCATTCTTTTATCTATTTCCAGTGCCTGTGGGTGTATTTAATGTAATGACCTTTCTGGGTGAAAAATACATGCTGTTTCTGAAACAGGCACTTCTGCTGATTGCAAGGTGGTTGCTCATCAGCTAAAACAAGGTATTCTCCCCACCACTGAATTATCACAGAGTGATAACCACAGAGTGGTTTCATCACTCCCAGAAGACATACAGACATCATTTATACCATCTTTGGTGGAAAAATGCCTAGGATTTGTGTTTCCACCTCATCAGTCAGTTCTGTGACCCCAGGCTCCACTGCAGGAGGTGCAGTCCTCCTGCTGTCAGCACTACTCAGTGCAGTTTGAGGTCTCGTAGTGGATTAGTCTCAGAGGCTTTTTGGTGTTTCTCTGTCCACCTCTGGATTGCACCTGAGCAACTTAGCTCTCCACAATGAAATGGCAACACAACTTAGCTACTGACAAGGGCAGGTAGCTGTCTCAGTGCTTTGGCTTAACATGGGCCTCACATTGTCTCTTAGGTATTTTTATTCCTTGGTAATTTTTCCTGTCTGGCAGACTTAGTAAGAACAGTGACACTCCATTGTTTATTAATCCTCTAGTAAGTTAGGTTCCCTTGGTAATATTAGGAGTCCTTCTCTGCCCATCCCAGTTTGAATTCAGTATTCCTGAATGTGGTTACACACTGCATCCCACATAAATTTCAGCAGATCCCTATATTAATACTTCAGTCTCTCTCTTGATATAACCAGTCATCTACTACCTGTATTTCCTGTCACTAAAATGTCAGGAGAAAAATGTGTTTGCATGAACAGGTCACCCAAGTAATTTTTAGATTGTATAACAAGATGGTAGCCTGCAGATCATAAAAGGTTTTACTAACCTTGGCAATGCTGAACATAACTTGAGTTGTCTGACATGTTGCTCACAAAAAACCTTAAAACTGAATTTCAGATTTTGCTATTTACAGCACCTAATTTTTATTCTCTCAGACATTTTCTCTGGATTGTGAGGTAATTCTCTCATTTCCACCTCTTTCTAGTTTCTCTGCAGTGGTGACACAAATTGTCATTTTACTTGTACCTACAGAGATTTCTTGTTTTATAAGGGCATTGAGGTTGTCTTCTACCCAACTTCAAGGTCATCTGATGACATTGAGACATGGGTGTGAAACAGTGGTACAGCAGGACTAGGGAAATGATCATTGCCCTGTACTCAGCACTGGTGACCCTGCACCTTGAATAAGTGTCCAGTTTTGGGCCCTGACTGCAAAGAAGACACTGAGGGGCTGGAGCAAGCCTGGAGAAGGGCTGAGAAGGGGTCTGGAGCACAAGTCTGATGAGGAGCAGCTCAGGGAGCTGGGGAAGAGGAGGCTCAGGGGAGACCTTATGGCTCTCTGTAACTCCCTGAGAGGAGGTTGTGGAGAGGTGGGGGTCGGTCTCTTCTCCCAGGTAACAGGTGACAGGATAAGAAGAAATGGTTGTATGTTGCACCAGGGAGGACTTAGTTTGGATATTGGGAAAAAATCTCTTCACAGAAAATGTTATCAAGCACTGAAACAGACTGCCCACAGAAATGTTGGAATCACTGTCCTTGGAAATGTTTAAAAGACAAATATGTTGCAACCGAGTAGCTCCTAATATGAGTCAACGGCAAGGAGGCAGGAAGAGTCTTTTTATGGGGTTCCATGGAGATGTTTATTCCAGCCACATGTGAACGGTCCTAGGGACAAAGATGAGCATCAGGGAAGAGTCCAGGCTTAATTACGGGGGTTGGTAGAGGTGGAGAGAACACCAGGGACCAATCCTCAGGGGGCAGGGATGCAGTGCACAGGTGGGGCCAGGGTATGGGAGCCAACGGGGGAACAGGGAGGGAGTGGCCAAGGGACAAGGGCCAAAGAGCCCCCCGGGAAGCAGAACTGGGGTATATTAGCATAACAGAACAGAGTATCCTGGGAAAAGCCTTTCTTTCTTACCCTGACCTAGGGAGTGTTTTCAGGGACCAACCTTCCACAGGGCTCTCATAGTCCCTCGATTAATGGGCCCACCACATGTAGCTGTGGCACCTAGGGATGTGGTTAAGTGGTGGGGTTGGCCAGGCTGAGTGAACAACTGAACTTGATCTTAGACATCTGTAGCCAGTTTGGTTCAAAACCAGGCAGAAACACCAATTAAATGTAGTGGTTTTGTTCGCATCTCTTTCCTTCTCTGAAGAACCGGAGAAATGCAAAGTAGGCCCAAAACTTCAAAGAATATGAAGAACTTTATTACTAACAGAATTAAAAGTAAAAAGAAATAATAAAAAATTAAAGCAAGACTCCCCTCTCTTCCAGCACCCCCTCCCTTTACACCCAACTCACACAAAGGATAACAAACATGAGATTTTGGTCACTATTACAGTTCTTAAAAGTCTCTCCAATATTTGAGGGAAAAGAGGTTTTTTTCCTGCTTAAAGTGGTTTCCAAACTGCCACTAGCAACAAACCCGTCTGGAGTTCTGCTGCCATGGAAAACATCTCTCCCATGAAAAAAATCACAGTCTCTTTCACACTGCCAATCATGGGCCACACATTGGGTGTTTCTTGTTTCAGGATGGGCTAATTCCAGCCTGGAAGCAGCAGCTTTCTTCTTCTCAAAATCTCTAAGTCTCTTACAGTCTCTCACAGCTCCTAGGTGACCTGGCATGGCCACCTTTCTTTACCTCTGCAGGCTGCACACAGAATTCTCCTCCCCCTACCACATCTTTTTAAATGGATTAAAGAGAAAAAAAAAACCAGTTTGTGATATTACACTTTTTACCACGGCCTTTAGAAAGCATTTTTAAGCTTTGCTCTGGGCGTGACTCCGTCCTCTTTTTCCTGCCGCCATCTTTAGCTCCGTCCCATGGGATCCACTTTCTCTTTTTCTCTGACCTTGAAGTCTCCATGCTGAAGAGCTTGTTTACTGTGGGCTTTACGTTGGAAAAAAGCCTCTTTCCCTTTATGCTGTGGGCTGCTTGATGTTTTCTTCAGTTCAATGTAAGCTGCGCTGGTCGCAGAAAGCTCTATCGGCTCCGGCCGGGTCTGCATGGGGCCGCATGGAGGTGGGCGGGAAGGAAGCCTGCCCGTCCTCAGAAGCCGCTCCGGGTGGATTCAGCTGTGTGGCAGAAGCCTGCCCGTCCTCAG
>VZRF01011328.1:187782-241783 GCA_013396875.1 Vireo altiloquus
AATGGTTGTATGTTGCACCAGGGAGGACTTAGTTTGGATATTGGGAAAAAATCTCTTCACAGAAAATGTTATCAAGCACTGAAACAGACTGCCCACAGAAATGTTGGAATCACTGTCCTTGGAAATGTTTAAAAGACAAATATGTTGCAACCGAGTAGCTCCTAATATGAGTCAACGGCAAGGAGGCAGGAAGAGTCTTTTTATGGGGTTCCATGGAGATGTTTATTCCAGCCACATGTGAACGGTCCTAGGGACAAAGATGAGCATCAGGGAAGAGTCCAGGCTTAATTACGGGGGTTGGTAGAGGTGGAGAGAACACCAGGGACCAATCCTCAGGGGGCAGGGATGCAGTGCACAGGTGGGGCCAGGGTATGGGAGCCAACGGGGGAACAGGGAGGGAGTGGCCAAGGGACAAGGGCCAAAGAGCCCCCCGGGAAGCAGAACTGGGGTATATTAGCATAACAGAACAGAGTATCCTGGGAAAAGCCTTTCTTTCTTACCCTGACCTAGGGAGTGTTTTCAGGGACCAACCTTCCACAGGGCTCTCATAGTCCCTCGATTAATGGGCCCACCACATGTAGCTGTGGCACCTAGGGATGTGGTTAAGTGGTGGGGTTGGCCAGGCTGAGTGAACAACTGAACTTGATCTTAGACATCTGTAGCCAGTTTGGTTCAAAACCAGGCAGAAACACCAATTAAATGTAGTGGTTTTGTTCGCATCTCTTTCCTTCTCTGAGGAACCGGAGAAATGCAAAGTAGGCCCAAAACTTCAAAGAATATGAAGAACTTTATTACTAACAGAATTAAAAGTAAAAAGAAATAATAAAAAATTAAAGCAAGACTCCCCTCTCTTCCAGCACCCCCTCCCTTTACACCCAACTCACACAAAGGATAACAAACATGAGATTTTGGTCACTATTACAGTTCTTAAAAGTCTCTCCAATATTTGAGGGAAAAGAGGTTTTTTTCCTGCTTAAAGTGGTTTCCAAACTGCCACTAGCAACAAACCCGTCTGGAGTTCTGCTGCCATGGAAAACATCTCTCCCATGAAAAAAATCACAGTCTCTTTCACACTGCCAATCATGGGCCACACATTGGGTGTTTCTTGTTTCAGGATGGGCTAATTCCAGCCTGGAAGCAGCAGCTTTCTTCTTCTCAAAATCTCTAAGTCTCTTACAGTCTCTCACAGCTCCTAGGTGACCTGGCATGGCCACCTTTCTTTACCTCTGCAGGCTGCACACAGAATTCTCCTCCTCCTACCACATCTTTTTAAATGGATTAAAGAGAAAAAAAAAACCAGTTTGTGATATTACACTTTTTACCACGGCCTTTAGAAAGCATTTTTAAGCTTTGCTCTGGGCGTGACTCCGTCCTCTTTTTCCTGCCGCCATCTTTAGCTCCGTCCCATGGGATCCACTTTCTCTTTTTCTCTGACCTTGAAGTCTCCATGCTGAAGAGCTTGTTTACTGTGGGCTTTACGTTGGAAAAAAGCCTCTTTCCCTTTATGCTGTGGGCTGCTTGATGTTTTCTTCAGTTCAATGTAAGCTGCGCTGGTCGCAGAAAGCTCTATCGGCTCCGGCCGGGTCTGCACGGGGCCGCATGGAGGTGGGCGGGAAGGAAGCCTGCCCGTCCTCAGAAGCCGCTCCGGGTGGATTCAGCTGTGTGGCAGAAGCCTGCCCGTCCTCAGGAGCCGCTCCGGGGGGATTCAGCTGTGTGGCAGAAGCCTGCCCGTCCTCAGGAGCCGCTCCGGGGGGATTCAGCTGTGTGGCAGTCCATGGCTGGTTTTAGCTGCCTACAGCTCTGGGATAGTTTCCCCACAGCAACCCGGGGTCCGTACCAAGGTGCCAGGAGAAGTGGGAGGAGGCCAGGGGCCCCCGGCCCGGCCTAGTGGAGCCTGTCAGGTCCGGCCCCCTGCCATCCCTCGGTGGGGGAGCAGGAACAAAAGGGAAATTCCTGCGTCCCCACGCAGTTTAAATACACAAAAATCGCAAAAGTGCAATTGGCCCAAAAGCCCATCAATCAACTCAACTCCAAGCCACTATGACATCTTTTCCAACCTAAATGATTCTGTGATTCTATGATGCAAGAGAAATTATTAAAATTCTGTACCAAATTAAGTTATATTACCCTAAGAGTAACCTAAAAATATTATATTCACACTCATAAGTGCTGCACCCAGCTCTGGGGCCCCTAGCAGAGGAAGAACATTGACCTGTTGGAGCAAGTCCAGAGGAGGCCACCAAAATGCCAGAGGGATGGATCACCTCTCCTACAAGGAAAGCCTGAGACAATTGGGATTGCTTAGCCTGGAGAAGAGGAGGCTTTGGGCTGACCCAGTTGTGGCCTTCCAGTACGTGAAGGGAGCCTACAGGAAAGATGGAGAGAAACTTTTTACAAGGGCATGTGGTGATAGGACAAGGGGGAATGGCTTCAAAGTGAAAGAGAATAGGTTTAGATTAGATGTTAGAAAAAAATAGTGCAATAGGGTGGTGAGAGACTGGAACAGGTTTCTCAGAGAAGATGTGGATGCCCCAGCCCTGGGAGTGCTCAAGACCAGGCTTTTGGAGCTGTGAGCAACTTGGTCTGCTGAAAAGTGTCCCTCCCCATGGCAGGGGAGGTTGGAACAAGATGAACTCCCTTTCAACCCATACCATTCTATGATTTTATGTTAAATGTTGCAGGTTTCAGGCATAGCATCCTGGGCTAAGAAGAGTAGAAATAACCCTGGTTATTAAAGTCATACCATGTCAATGTTTGGTTGTCAGACTGATACCAGATGCTTACTAGTTCTTTGGACTTTGATCTGAGCCCCTCAGTCAGTCTGCTGTTTATATACGACAATGAAAACACAATGAGAAACACTTGAACATTTATCAAATAATTAAGAACAACCTAAAGACAAACCAGCTGATATCATAAAATGTCATCTCAGGAAGTGAAGGAAAGGTATAAACCCTTCAAGGTAACCCCAGTTGCAAAAAGCAATGAGGGTCTTTAACATTCCTGCTTCAAACAAATTCTTGAATTTTGCCTAGAATGGAATTTTGAAGTCCATGCAACTACATTGAGATCAAGCTGGATATTATCAAGTTTTTTTTTAACTTAGTCAGATGTTGATATAAAATTTCTAGTCAATGTTTTTCCTTAGTAGAACCTTTTTTTCTTTCAGCTCCCACCAAACTAAAACCAAAACCTTAAGTTTTTGGAAGTTACCATGTTAGATCTTTTTCTTTCTTTCTTTCTTTCTTTCTTTCTTTCTTTCTTTCTTTCTTTCTTTCTTTCTTTCTTTCTTTCTTTCTTTCTTATTTTCAGATGATAATATTTAATCTCTAGTAATATTTATTTAGGCTTTGTTTGTAAAAGCAAGCTGAATTTTTCAGAGCTGAGCTCTCACTACTGAGTCAAGAGGGTCCGAAAACAAATACAGGCTTTTAAATTTTATCGAAAAGGATTAGAGTGGGAGCTATTAAAACATTAGGCACTTTTGAACATGTGACCCCTGCACAGGGGATTAAAAACAGTTTCCTGAAAACTTTGTTCATACCTGCATACTATAGGAGGTCTGGCTTCTCCACTCTTCAGTGATTTCTTATTTTTTATCCAGAGATATGATCCTGTTACTGAGGCTGAGACCTGCAAACTCCTGTCAATCGATCTGAGAGTCTAAAACATATTAAATCATTGCATACCAGAAGGCTAACTGCAAGAATTACTTTCAAATGGAATTCTTGTACAAAATCTATGATGCTGCTGAAATCCTTTCCTGGAGAAATAGCAAGGATTATGTGGTACAGATTGAAATCTGGTAGGAGAGGAAGGGATTATGGCATAGAGTGAACACCAGCAGGGAGACGGCCATGTCAAAAGTTCACATGCAATATATGATACCAAGAGTTTACAATGCACTTCATTCCCTTTTCTCTCTCAACAAAGCTGTCTAAATTCTGTTTGGAAGGTTTGCCTAGTTCACTGGTTTTGCTACACCACAAATCAATGAAATATTCTTACATATAAATTGATCTTATGTCATGTATGTGTATGTTTACTGTGTTTCCAGTGCAATGCAGCGGGATACATTGGCTGTCTTCAGCAGTGCCAGGTAGCATCCCTTGATATCCTCATATCCATGACTCTGCTATTGTCACTGACATCTCTGAACATTTTGCCTCTTTTTATCAGCCCATCCTTATGCAACAAGTGACAGGAGAATAAACCCCTTTGAATATGTGTGTTTGTGTGTGTCTGTGTCAAAGATAGCTGGGTGGGGGAGCCTTCAGAATATAAAAAAATTTTGTTAATTGCCTAAGGCATTGGAGGGGCATCCCAGTTTGATAAGTCTCCTAGAGAGGGTTTGCAGTGAAAGAAACTGAAATGTAGGTTTGCTTGATTCCCAATGGCACAGAGGTATGAGGGAGAATAGATTATATTTCCTATCTTTCCTTCTGAGCACAGTACTTGCATGGTGCACAAGATGAGATATTGATGGTCTAAGGGCATGGCTCTCCCAAGACCATGTTTTTGAAAACCTTATCAGTGCTCTTTCTGGGCTGCATAACTGAACAACAGAAATTATCATCTTGATATGAACAGGCAGGATAAAATAGCAAATCACCAACTTGAGATATATTCATTTTGTAATAGAAGCATGAAGAAGGATAGTCTGATCTGTACAGACTGCCACATTCTCAGCTGTTATAGGCAATTTTAATTAGAAGGACAAACCAGGAGAGATCTTGATGCAGTTCTCTGTATTTACAAGCATGCACTAAGCCTGTTATCCCTGAACCTGGAAGCAATCAGAGATTGGTTTCCAGACCCATCTTTGCACCCCCAGACCAACCCCTAAGTTCTGAGACTGTCTCTGTCCTTGTTCATCCTGGCCAGCTTATTCTAATTGATTTACTCAGATTGTTCAGTTTTCCTAGTTATACTCCTGTGCTGCACTCTCCTACACACACTCACACCTACACATGTTTTCCATGATAATAGTCACTGAAACTCATCAACTGAGAGCAATGAAACTTTGTGTTAGGTGTATATGTGTACTTTACTCTCCTTCCTTCCTTCCTTCCTTCCTTCCTTCCTTCCTTCCTTCCTTCCTTCCTTCCTTCCTTCCTTCCTTCCTTCCTTCCTTCCTTCCTTCCTTCCTTCCTTCCTTCCTTCCTTCCTTCCTTCCTTCCTTCCTTCCTTCCTTCCTTCCTTCCTCTACTTATGCAGCCATCCCTTCCTTAATTAATTATTTTTCCACTGCAATTACAACCTGAGGGGCTGGCCCTTGGGTCGTCCCTGGGAAGGGGCCACCTCTATGAGAAGCCAAGTGGGATGAGTTGTGCACTTGTTCAGCTGTTGGAGGACTTGGGATTGGTTCTCAGAACTCTCCCAAACTCTGCTTCTTACTCTGTTTGGACATGTCTGGTGTGACTCTTCAAGGACTCTTCAAAGGTAGCTGCCTCTGTGCCTCTGAGGCTTGGGACCTCTGTGCCTCTGAGGCTTGGGACCTCTGTCCACTTCCTATGGAGTAAGGGGGATGACAGTGGTTTTCCCAGCAAATTATTCTCTGTCATTATTGCAAAATGACAACAAGATAAAACAGAGCAACATGGAAGGACTGTGAGGAGGTCTGTCTGTTTGGTGGGAGGGAATAGGCTGAGTAGATCAGCAGGCTAAATAGCAAACACCAATTTCCCTGGAAATGAATATTCCGTCTGTGTACAGCCATTTTATGGCATCTCTGATCTTGCCTTCTTCTGCCACACATATTGTAACAACATCTGACCACTTGTTTCCTGTAAAAAGATGACCTTGGAAGAGTGAAAAGAATGAGGAAAGTAATAGAAAGAAAAAAACAGATGATTTATGGTGAGCAGGATAAAAATTACACATATTATAAACCTCTCCAGTCCTTATGATAAGATCTGTGAAGCAATTTAGCCTGGCACTGCTCTGCTTGCTGCCATGGAGCTGCTGTAGCTGAGACCACATGGGGCCTGGCCTTTTGCTCCCAGCATCTGCTGGTGTGACACAGACTGACAGTGAGGACGAAAAGAGCACTCAGGCAAACGTTCACCACCTCCATTCTCACTGGCACGGAGGTCCCAGTGAATTCATGAGGAGTTTCAAGGAAGTCACTAGGAGAAGTGTCACAGGTGTTCGTAGAACTGTTTAAGACACTGAGCCTTGATTGCTAGTTAATTCAATAGTAAGTCCAGCGTCACTGGGTGTGATTGAGACCTGGCCTTCTGGATTTCTGTCTCTGAAGCCAATCAGCACCATTTTTAGGAGTCTTTTATTTGTCAGGAGTCACAGGAACATGAGGACAGAGCATGCCAGCTCTGGGTGCTCGCAGCCCATGCATCCGTCTCCAGCAGCAACCCAGGGCAGATGCACAGGGAAGAGAAATGTAACACCAAGCAAATAATGGGGTCTTCCAGGACACTCAGAGCTTCCATGTCACTTAAAGTATAAATACAGATTTGGTTTTCATTATTCCATTTGCATACCTTCACAGGAAATGTCCAACTAAAGAGCATCTTTTTTGTCAGTCAAGAGGTTAGGCTTACAAATGAGGCAGGTCTGGCAGGCTTGTCCTCCCTGCTAACTGACCTAAAAGCCCCTGTGGCATTTACCGCTTTGCCATCAGTGCTCTTTCAGCTTTTTTTTTTTTTTTTTCCCTTATGCAGCATTAATTACTGTTTCACCAAACAAAAATGAGTCTCAGAGGTCTCGATCTGGGTGACTGCATTTCACATTGAGAGAACTGAACTCACATGGTGACGGAGTAAAGAGGAATTCTTTTGCTAGTGACTAATTATATTTCCTAGTGTATGTTACAAACCAAGACTTAGACTAAACCTTGAACTATTCCTAGTCATTGGATCCCTAGTCCAAAAGGGATCCCCAGGTCTTGCAGGACTCCTGACCTAAGGTCATTAATTAATGTCTACATTTCTGCGTGTGTATAAATATGCCTAAAATCTAGCCATTCTGTAACTAAAATCCAGTGATTTTCACCAGCATATATTTGCACTTTATACTAAATGGAAAGATATGTAGTACAGAGACATTCTCAATACACTGTTTTATTAGGTTTCATGATTAATTAGGTTTGATGCTTTACAGTTTGCCCAGGATGGGATTTTTTTCCCCCGTGTACTTGATTTGTTAATAATTTTGCTACATAACATTGTAGGCATTGATGATATGAGTGTTTTGAGTACAGGAAGTTCATGTTGTTCTATGAAAACTAGTTTACTGGAAACAATAGGTACTATTCTTCAGCTTGGACTATCACCAGTAATAATCTCCTGGCTGCTGTGCAAATATCTCATGTCCTAATTTCCACACTTGTTCATTTAACACATAAGCTCATTACAACTAAGATTTTTTTTAAAGGCGCTGCAAATATCTCAAAGCAAGTCGCTGAACAGCTTTATAAATGAGAAGTTTTCATCACTGGCAAATGCCACTTTCTCTTGCAGACACAGTCTGCAATCCACAGCTATTTTTCCGGTAGTCTATTCAGAAAGGACTCTACAGTGGGGCATAAGGCCAGATTTTGATGCATCTCTTTCTTGGTTTCAACTGAATAACTTCAGATTTCAACTGGTTCCCTGGCAAACTGAACCTGTCCTTTCACTCAAGTATCTGTCCAGTGTTCAGCTGCTAAGGGGAAAAGCAAGAGAAAATAATCCTTGTTTGCATGTGACACCTGACTTGTTACCTCTCTTTGCTAAGAAAACTAAAATCTGAAAGAATGGCATGTCTCCTCTCTCTCTCTCTCCAGTCCCAGCTGAGCACAAAGGGGACTCAAATTTCATCACACTATGTCTGTGTTCCTAGAGGCCTGTGAAGTGTACCCCTGACAAACTGCTTGCAGGTGCAGAACACACACACGGAGTTGTGTGGGGATTGCAGTGTCTTGGTACAATACCCAGGGGCTGACCCCAGT
Source organism: Vireo altiloquus (assembly GCA_013396875.1). Taxonomy (NCBI): domain Eukaryota; kingdom Metazoa; phylum Chordata; class Aves; order Passeriformes; family Vireonidae; genus Vireo; species Vireo altiloquus. The sequence goes on from VZRF01011328.1 coordinate 195,731, forward strand.
CAGTCACATAAAGTCAGCACTGGTCTGTTTTGTGGAGCACCTTTCTAGCCAAGCCCTGCTCCCATTTACGGCCATCTGGCCCTAATCAGGCTTCACACCAGTGATCACAGCCAAAACTTGGGCTTCAGCAATGCTGCCTGCATTACAGCTTTGAGCAAAGCATGATCAGTTTTTGAGGAAGGCTGATCATAATGCTCCAGTTGGATCTTTTCAGTGTTTGGAGCAGGACCTTGCTGTCCATGCAAAGAGAGTTGCAGAGTTTTTTGGCATAACACAGTGCACAGCTGACAGCTTTTCTTACAAAGATTCAGTAAGCCAAAAGAGAAAGAAAAAGTAGCTTACACATTCTTATCTCATTCTTTTCTCCTTCCCAACCCCTCCTTCTGCTGAAAATACCTAAACACAGGAGTCATGATGAGAGCAGTATCCCCATTGCACTGCAGGGCTGTGCACTCAAGTGTATCTGACCATTTGTCTGAGCTGCTGAAGCCATAACAGGGACAGGAATGTGGGGGGAGGAAACTAGCCCAAAGGCTCCTTCAAAAACCCTCCTCCAGTCACTGCTGACAGGCAGACCTGCCTTTTTGCTTATCCTGCACTCCCTCTCTGGATCAAAGAGTGAAGAAATGTCAGCCAGAGGCCCCAGAACAAACTCAGTTGCTGCCTCCTTCCAAGTTCTTATCTTTCAGGAATGGCAAAGGTCTTTCACAGAGACTTCTTCATAGCAATATACATCCCAGAGGCTGAGTTAAGTCAAGGTGCAGATAAATGAGAGCTAACTTGTGTTTTCAAGGGTTTGTAATAGTCATATAGCATAAAAATCCTCAGATTGTTGATTGTCTCTGCTTTCCTAAGCAGGTTGGAGAATTCTGCCATGACTGTTGTTTCCTGCCCCACTGCAGGCAGACTGGAGCATCAGGGAGTGGGTGCCAAGGACAATGTCCCTCCTGGACACTTCCACCCTTCAGAGACGTCAGCTTTAGCTTGGTACTCCTTAAGCAGCTTCATGCAAGCACAGACGGAACTGAGAGGTGCTTTCATCCAGCACTGGGTGCTGTTTTTGGGGTGAGCCCTTCTATGAGCTAGGCTGTACCACAGCTGCCTCAAGCTTATTCAGCTCTCATGGTTTCTGAATGTAAATTCAGAGGTTGTTTTCGTTCAGTTTTCACTGCTCCATGAAGCAGAACCACCCCTCCGTGCCTTTGTCAACTCTAGGTGTACACCCTGCCCCAAGGATTATCTGCCTAAGTGCTAAAAGTGGCAGCCAGGGGAAGGTGAAAGCCCATTATCAGCAATGCCAGAAGATGCTGAAGGGCACACACAGTGCAGCTCATTTGGTTTACAACAACCATTCTGGAAGCACCATGATCTATTGAAGAGTGACTATCTCTGCTCTTGAGTGGATCAGCACAAAGAAAGGTTAAGGCAGCACTGTTTGGTAATTGGTCTGTGTCATATAAATTGAAGCTTAGAAAGCTGGGAGGAACAAAACAAAACCAGACCAGAACACACAGCAATTAAGAGTGCATGGAATAAATACCTAGCCTTCTTGCAACCCTAATAAACTTAATCAGGATTAATTACTGTGTCTGACTTAAAAATTTTTCCCTGCTAAATGTCCATTTTTTTTCTTACAGATTCCCTCCTGATATACCTGTATAGCTGAGGCAGGCAGCTTTCAAAGCCAAAAGGCTTTTCCTAACACAAAAATCCCCAACACAGCCAAACAAAAAAAAAAAAAAAAAAAAAAAGATTCTGTCTTTTAGCTCCAAACAGCTCTTTCCTGATTGATTTTGAGCCCCACTAAACACATTCATGTGAAGGAAAACAAATACCAGTCTCTGTTTGCTTAATCTGTGGCAGTGAACCAGCTGAACTGGTTCTCACTGTAATCTCAGGACACCAAACTGGGCCTTTTCTGGTGGGACCTCCCAGCACTTCAGAGGTGTCACAGTGGTCAGTTTGCACTAAACTCACAGATCAAAAAAATTATAGGGTTTTCATTTCTCCCCTGAAAGACAGACTTCTTACATTGGTAAATCCTGCTGGTAAATGGACCTCAAAGGAGAAAACTATCTGCATCCATCAGGGCCCAGTGGTCCTGTCCTTGCTCAGGGCTGACACAAAAATATATGTACCTGCATGTAAAATTAGTACAGATGGAGCAAAACAGAGAGGCAAACGAATGCCTAATGAAGAGCCTTTTCTGGGAAATTCATATTAGAGGAGGTTTAAGGAACTCATAAATTCCCTAATTCCAGTCCCGTGATTAGCCCACTCCTCTATGCGTGCAGCAGCTGTCTCCAACCTGCAAAGTTCAAGCTAACATTAAAAGAAAACATTGTGGGAAGTGAAGTCCTTTAATTAGTATAACAAATATATTCAGAAAAAAATGATGCTAGGAGATTTTTTTCTCAGACAAAGCACAATTTGCCTGAGGAATTCATTACCATAAGAGATAAACTTTAAAGAGTGTCATGAAATTCAGAAACAGATTGTTTGTACAGAAGACCGTAATATCCAGTATTAATGGGAAACAGTTACTTTTGAAGGGCTCCAACCCAATCTTCATGCAAGTTGTACACTTTTTCCCCAAACAGTGACAGGTAGGGACCTTCCTTGGGCTAAATGTCTTGCTCCGATCCCTCTGAAACCATCTGTGCTGGCTGCAGCCTTTGCTAGGATGAAGGGAATCTCAGAGGGAATTGATCTCATCTAATTCCATCCCTGTAGTAACTGGTATCCAGGTTAAGCTGGCAATTCTGGGTGTCCTCTCCAATGAGTGCACAGACACAAGTACCTACAGGCAGTGATGCACTCGACTTCTAGATAACAGGTTGGGATGGACCATCCCTTGGCGTTCCGTAACTCCTCTGACAAGAGAAGGAAATTGGAGGTGGGAGACAGCTCCAAATTACCACATCTACAGGTGGGTGTCTCCACATACATTAGGTGCTGGAGCTCCACTGCAGGTGAAAGTCTGGTCACTGATTTGCATCCCCAAGCAGAGAGGACCATGCAGGTAGTGACGTAGGCCACTCCAGTCTGTTGGCATGTCTGGCAGAACTCAGAGGACATCTCTAGTCAGTGACTTCTTCGCAAAGGCTGTCCTCCTTCACTGAGGTTTCTGAGCAGCTTTCAGATGTTAGGTGACAAGTAACTCAGCAGCTGGCAAGGCTGGGTCGATGAGGCTGGGTCGGAACAGCTTCTTCAGAATATCTGCTTTAGAACATCTGCTTTAGCCTCCCCTTGCTCGGTACCAGTTTCATCCTGGTACAGCACCAATGAGCAGAGCAGTCTAACAACCAGCAGCAGCCACGAGAGTTAAAAATCTGCATCGAAGGGCTTGCTCTCAGCTCTGATTCTGATAAACACTTTCCTTCTAACCCAGCCACAAAGTCAAGCTAGCAACAACTTGAAAGGATAACATCTATCAGAACTAATAAGCACTAATCTAGCATGGAAGAGATAGCAACCAATTGAGTTGACAGGCAGAGAGAGGAACAAAGTCTAGCTACAGCACACTAAGAATCTATACAATTATAAATCATAAATTATAAAACAGCTCACTGTGGAATAAGGATACATCCATAGTAACAATTCTAATAAATATTTGAAACAATGCTTTGATTTTGTTAGTGTTATAATATTTGACTACAAATCAGCTCCTTTTACCTTCAAAAAAAAATAAAAGGAAAATCCTTACCTGAATCTTCTATTACTAATCAGAAAAGCTTCCTTCTAGACAATCAGTTTATTTAAGGAATTGGTAGACAGTTGACTGCATGTATGTGTCACAATTTTGAAGCTGTCAGAGCTGCACTTATTCGCTAATCATACTCGTGTACCTACAAGCTACATTTTTAAATGGTACAGATGAATAATCTCTTTGCTCTTGTAGAGGGTTTTTTATGGCTCTTTTAAACTGTGCATCTATTTTCACTTGACTTTAAAGCAATCAATGTGCTGGCACAAAGGCTTTGGGATAATTCATAGCAACAATCTGTAGCAACTTAGAGACTGATTTGGTTCTTTTAAATTGTTCTGATGAAAAATTATTAGAAGATTCCAAATGCATAGTTACAAAAAAAAAAAAAAATTCAAAAAAAAAATAAAAAAAAAAAAAAAAAAAAAAGGAAAGAAAAAAGAAGATGAGGAAATAAAATAAAAAGGAAAAAAATTATTCCGTGTTACAAAAACCTGAGGAGAAGAATGCTCTTCTCCTTAATATGAATCTAAGTATGACCCTTTAGTTTACATGGAGACCTTCCAAATTTGTTCCAGGGTGGCAAGACAAGAATTTAGCCCCAGAAGTAACCCCTGCTCAATGACATGGATTTCAAAGATGCAGGGTAATGAGAACCAATTCTTAGGTCAGTTGCTCTGGTCACAAAGAAAGACAAAGAGGAGCACAAATTCCTGTATTTGGCTTTTATTGGTGCTTTGTACTGAGCCTTTCAGGAGCTGCCTTGGCAAAGTCAAGCAGCTCCTTTTGGTGGTGGCTGAACGTGGAGGCTCTGCACAAACTCTGGAAATGGAGTCACAGTGGAGCTCTCCTCAGCCTGCTCCAGTGGTTCACCTGGCACTTGACAATTTTATATACATTATTGCACTTAACCTGCTGAAATCTGTCACACAGACGAGGATTAAACAACACACATTCCTTTTCCTGTTACCTCACCCATTGCAAGGCATAAATTAGTTCGTTGATAGACTTAATTGGCCACTGAGAGCTGTAAAGAAGCAGCATATTGCATCTGTGTTGGCTGGAGAACAATGGCTCTTTGTAGAGGCTCTGTTCTCGTCAACATCCCCAGCAGCCACGGCACAGTTGTTTTGCAGTGTGCATCAGGAGGAGGAGGTAGAGCTGCTTCCAGGCTCTCTGAGGTTTCCTCAGGGTGAGCAATTACTGGTCAGCACGGTGGTATCCCCAACACCGAGTGCAGGGAAGAATTCATATCAGTCCTGCTAAAGACATGGGAAACTGGTGTGAGGGAAAGGCTCTCTTACATCTCTGGTACATCAGAGAGACTTTTTTTTTAACTGAGCTCTCAGGGCATAGCCAAATATTCCAGCTGTGAGGAGAGGTGATTTTCTTTCTATTCCTCTCTGCTTGCTCTAGAGAAGATGTGGAGCTGAGAAAGGAGGATGTGGGTCAGAGATGTCATATTTATGCAGAATCCTTCACCCTGAGCTCCACTGATCTTCTGCAGCAAAAGTAATTCTGGTCCTCTGGAGGTACATGGTAAACAGTTTCCCTACAAATGTGAAAGCAAGGGTGTTTTTTATAAACATTGAGGAAGCTCAGGATTTTAGTGATAGTGCTGTTGGATTTCAACAAATCCCTTATTGAATCATATGTTCAAAAGCACTGGCTGTCCTGTGATCTCAGAGAAAATTTGTGCTGCCAAGCAGCGCCATTCATTGTGTGTATGGTCCACACAACTTATCAGACACCACAAAAATGGTTGATAGCAGGTGATATGGCTTTGCTTTTGCTTGTTGTTATTTTTATCATTTATTTCTGATATTGGCACATCTGAGATAAAGCTCAGCTTGGCTGTTCTCTGAAGAAAGAACCCTGGCATTTTCTAGAGGAATGGTAGCCAGGGGAAATAATGAGCAAAACAGAGGTGGATCGTGACTCCTGGAGCAAATAAGCTGAGTGAAGACAAGTTCGTTATTCCCTGCGTGGAGTCAAGGCACTTTGGGACCAAGATAAGGTGCTGGAAGGTCCCAGAGTGATTTGTAAAACAATAAGGGGTATTGTAGTGATTGATAGGACAAGGAGTGATAGGTACAAATTGAAAGAGGGGAAATTTAGTTCAGATATTAGGAAGAAATTCTGTTCTGTGTGAGTGTGGGTGATGAGACACTGGAATAGGTTGCCCAGGGAAGTTGTGAATGCCCCAACCCTGGCAGTGTTCAAGGCCAGGTTGGAAAAGGCCTTGAGCAACTTGGTCTAAGGGGAGGTGTCCATGACCATGGCAGGGGGGTTGGGACTAGATGATCTTTAAGGTCCCTTCTAACCCTGTAACATTCTGTGATTCTGTGAATCTTAAGAAACAAGGAGATATAAATTTATAAACATAAAGTTTTGCAAGGGAGAGCCTGTAAACCTTTCACTGACAGTGAGGTGGACTTGTGCAGAGCATCCCCCTTGCAACTTCTGCATTTGCTGAAATGTAGGGCTGAATGTTGGCTTAGCAAGAGACCAAGCCAGCTTCCTCCTCACAGGGAGCAAAAAGGCAAGGAAAGATAAAGATGCTGATGAAACCACAACAATCCTAGGGACCAGGAATGAGGATAGCAAAAAGATGGTGTCCCACCTATCTGGGAAGCAGAGGAGTTGGTGCACAGTGAAAACTTTTCCTGTGCACAGGGGTTACATCAACCTTAGTAGACTGGGATTTTTAATGCTTTTGGGCAGTGAGAACAACTCCTGTAGGAGGCTTCATATCCATGCTGCCGTGTAGGTCCCTAAGTCTGAAATTGCGTGGCTCCACATACAAAACCTGCCAGGAATGATCTCTGACTGGTGCTAGTTGCTGAGCTGCACCTGGGAATGTTTTGGGAAAATGTTATATTAGCGGTCCCAGATCTGAATCAGTCTGTGAACTATTGTAGCACTTATCAGTGCAGACAACTCCATTCCAGGCTGGGAATATTCCCTGTATTGTTTAGTTTTCAAATAAAGTAATGGTTCTTGAGGCTATCCTTGATTTGATATAACCAGCCTCAAAGTGGAACCTTACTCCTGTATGGTCTCACTCTTTCTGTATGCTGTTGCTACTGCTCTTATAATAAACCACTCAGACTCCACAACTAAAATGGGCACAAAACCCAAACACCTCCCCTGGTTGATCATGGTAGCTAATAAAGCTATGAAAGCAATTTATTCTAAGAAATACACATTAGAAATACCATCACTTTTTGGATTAGTCTGCTGTCCACTAGCTGGTCATGATTACTAGAAAAATCCATCTGTTAGTCACAAGCACCTGACAAATAGTTTGCATACAATAAAGCTTAGCATGGGGGATTTATCAGCTGGCTTGCACACACAGTTCATTATTCACTACATCATGTGATTAACCACTTCTAACATGTGATACAGTTCCTCCTCTTTATTTACACAGAGAAACTGTAAACATGAGGAAACCAAATAGATATATATCTAGACATATACATATATGTCAGTAAAAATGCTAAATAGCTAAACTCTTATTCTGCAACCATTCATTTTTGCAAATTCCCAGGTATCTTTGAAAATGCATCTGAATAATTAACAGTGATGACTCACAGCACATGGTCATGAGTGTGGCCTTCTATTTATAGCAATATTTCTATATTCATCCTCTTCTTAATAGCAGCAGTAGCAGCTGAAAATAAATCACCGCATTAAGCATCCCTTTGGATAAACTCACACATGTAGGAACATTTCATTGCTGCTCCTCTCAGTCCATGAGAAGCTCTTGGGAAGAAATGTCATGCCAAGATTTCCACTTTTTCAGAGAAGGTAGTTAGTCACAAACATGCTCATTGAAATTAATGAGTTGTGTGGCTAAATTTCATAGTAAGCTTTGAGACTAATCAAACCAGGTGGTTTTAATCTGTATACAACTGAATGACTAACTGACAGATCAACCAATATTCTCAACATAGACATTTTTGTTCCACATTCCCTTCTCTTTCTTCTAATTTTCTAATCCTTCCATGCTCTGCCTTGGCATTCAGCTTGTGTGCTAAGTAATGTGTTTTCTCATATCAGGCACTGTGGTCTTGTATCACTTTATCTCAATTTTAGGGGCAATCAGTTGAAGTCATAGAGAGATATAAGGCCTCTGCATCACCCCACTATCAGATCCACTTTGCTGTTTATCAATTAAAGGTCAGACACAGGTTAGTGAGGAAAAACTCTCTGAAATGCTGGTTTGATAGTATTATTACAGCTTGTGCTTTGGCATGGGGTTAGCAACGTGTCAGCTGTGCAGCACAGTGTATAGAAATGGAAGAGAAGTGGTAGGGTTTGACACTGAGAAGTAAAATGGAGCTAAAATAGATAAAGATAAGTGTGCATTTCCAATGTTTGGGGGACAAATTTTTTGTTTAAAAAAAGGAGTTCTGATACCACTGCTTTCACTGATTTTGCCAAAAGGGGCAGACAAAGATTTGTGTGGGAGTGAAGAAGTTTTTGGCTTTGTTGCTCTTGTCAGGGCTCTGTTAGATGAAAGCAGCTGGAACAGCCCCCATTGTTGAAAATCTTGCCATGGGGCTAATTTGCTAATCTCACTGGTCTGAAGCACAGATGCTTCTTCTGCAGTATCAGCAGCTCCAGTCTCATCCTTGGCAGGAATGCAGCCATCATGTTGTACTGGCCAAAATTCCCTCAGAAGAGGGAACCCAGCCCGTGAACATGACATGAGAGGTTGTGTCACATTTTCCTCTTAATCTCCATTACATTGGAGAAATCTGTTATTTGGTGAAATCTGGGCTCAAGCCCTTGTCATTGCCCTAAGCTTTGAGCCCTGGTTCTCGCTCTTCACGGTGGAGCTGCAACTACCAACAGGGCCCAGGACCAGTTTCAGAACAGCCCTTTGGAACACTGGTGACTGATCATGTTGAGCTCCCAACCCCTTCTTCACACATTCCCTTCTCAGCCTTCTCAAAACACTCCCAGAAAGGAGGGAGGCATGATTTACCCTTATGAGTGCTCTCTTAGTGTGTCCCTGTCACAGTAAAGGCATCTCAGTGCTTTACAGCTCTGCCTTCAGAGATGTTAAAAGCTATTTCTCCTGGTTCCTGTCACTGCTGTAACACTGAGCCTGGCACAGGGTTGGATACTGCCTTTCCAAGGTGTAGCAGCTGTTGTTAATGATTCCCTGCGTATTGGAGTGTCTCAGCTTGGGTACTCCAGGCTTTCATTCATTCCTGATCCTCAGAGAAATAAGCCATCCGATTACCAGTCAGATGCAGGGAAACTCTGCCCCATGATTCACTTTCTGCAATGGGCACAAGCAGGACATGAGTGGATTTCTTCAGCAGAGGGCTCAGGCTGAAGCAAGAAAGACCTTAGGAACAACAGAAGGATCTTAGGTCATGGGTCATGTTGGGGAATGCCAGCATCGGAAAATGCTGCCTCTGTCCCTCCCTTGTGCCTGCCTGGGGGCTGTGCCAAAACTGGCTGTCATGGTTTGACACTGGCCAAATTCCAGGCACCCATAAGAGCTGCTCACTCATCCTCCCCTCTTACAGCTGGGCAGAGGAGACAAAAATTTAATGAAGGCTTCATGAGTTGAGATAAGGACTGGAAGAAAACAGTCCAAGGGCAAAAAAGCATCATCTTAGAGATACAAAGTGAGTTTATCGCTAACAAAATCAGAGAAGGATAATGAGAGGTAAAATAAGCCCTTAAAATACCTTTTTTTCCCAACCCCTCCCTCCTTCCCTCCCTCCCAGCACAGGGAGACAGGGCACAGGGGTTTGGTCAGTTCATCACTGAGGTTTCCTTCTGCTGCTCTGGGAGAAGAGTCTTCCCCTGTGAGGCCATGAGGTCCCTCCCACGTGAGACAGTTCTCTGTGAACTTCCCGGGCATGGGTCCCCTCTCACGAGCAGCAGTCCTGCAAAATCTGCTGCAACGTGACTTCTCCCCATGGGCACACAGTCCTCCCAAAACTGTTGTGCCATGAGTCACCCTTCCACAGGGTGCAGCCCTCCAAGGGCCCCTCTCTCCACCAGGTCTTCCACTGGAGCACAGCCTCCTCCAGGCATCCACCCACTCCGGCATGGGCACCTCCCTATGGCCTGTGGGTGGATCTCTGCATCCCCCATGGATCCCCATGGGCTGTGGGTGGATCTCTGCATCCCCCTGGATCCCCATGGGCTGTGGGTGGATCTCTGCATCCCCCATGGATCCCCAAGGCCTGCAGGGGCACAGCTGCTTTACCATGGTCTGCACCACGGCCTGCAGAAGAACCTCAGCCCCGATGCCTNTGCAGAGGAACCTCAGCCCCGATGCCTGGAGCACCTCCTCCCCCTCCTTCTCCACTGACCCTGGTATCTCCATGGTGTTTCCTCCAAATGTTATCACCTCCTCCTCTTCTCTAGCTGGAATTAAAACTGGCCCACTACCTTTGTTTTGATTTCTTCTTGAATATGTTATCACAGAGGCGTTACCACCATTTCTGATTGGCCCAGCCTTGGCCAGCAGCATGTCCATCTTCAGAGCCATCAGCCATTAGCTCTGCCGGACATGGTGGAAGCTTCCAGGAGCTTCTCACAGGAGTCACCTCTGTGGCCCCCGCCCGCTACCAAAAACCAGGCTGTGCAAAGCCAACACACTGGCTTATTGGAGTCACTGGTGGAAGAAAAAACATTTTTTTCCAAAGTTATCCTGGCAACTCATTAAACCACCACAGCCACTGAATCCTCCTCCTTATCACAGAACTGCTATCTCAGGCTGCCCAGTCTTTTTGTCAGCCTAGTTAATTTGTGGACAAGTAACACAATACAGAGATACTCTCAGCAGGGATGATAGCAGTGGCATTTATAGCCCTTCACTGTCTGCTGTGGAAGCTGGAAGAGGTATTTGCTGATGATACCTGTCTGGTTATGGGCACACAGGCACTAAGCCTGTGCAAGACTATGAATGATGTGTGTTCAGGTGGCCTTATCTGGCAAATATGTTCCCATATAGTCACCATGCTTAGCTTTTTGGAAAAGAAGAAGAGGATCTGGAATCTGCAATGGATCTGGGAAGACTTTTCTTCTCTGCAGAGACAGGGTTATGGCAGGCTGTAGGAGAGTTTCAGAGCCTGTAAGAAAACCTGTGAGGACCATGTTATGGCAAGTTTTTGGCAGACAATAAAATTACTCTAAAGAAATTCCTCTTCCCATGGGGTAGTTAAGGAGGAACACCTGGATTTGCGATTTAGTATTAGGTAAATTCTTACAAAGTGGAGGAAAGAGAAAAACAGGGATGCTTAGGGAAGAAGCATCTGACAAGTAGGCTGGGAAATGCTAGTGTGGGTAGTTTGCTGTGTAAAAGGTTGCCGGCGGTGTAAATCAGGATTTAGCTCTGCCAATCCAAGCAAAGATGATGTCTCACTGTTAGCTTTACATTTTTTATAGAAGCAAATCAGTAAACACAGCTGTACACATGGGTAAATCTTTTATCCCAAATGAAAAACATCACAGTGTACACAGCTGTACTTCAGCCCTGCCTGGTTCTTGATGCCTTTTATATTAAAGACTGCTATCACTTTGAAAATAACCACTTAGATTCCTAGATTTCACTTTAGAAATAACAGAACAATATAATGGACATCTATCAAAATTACTCAAAAAGTCTAAAGTACTAAATGGAAAACATTATCCTTTCTTCAGGATTCTTGAACCACCCCTACAATTCTGCAGCAAAGAGAAAATTTTCTCTTAGATACTATAGATGAAACTAAGTCCCATCATGTTACTGTAAAGGCACCTGGGAGTGGATTATTCCAAACCATTCTCAGAATTATACTTAAGGCAAAGGTTCATGACAAAAGAGGGACCCAGCGTTTTATTTTTCCTCTTCTGAAACCATTTTTCTGCCTGCTGCCTTTAATGGTTAATCACCTGAAAGCCTTTGCTAGAAACCAGTCTGATGTTGGCTCAGGTCTACTCATAGCACTTGGGAGAGTTTTCAGAGTTGGCTGATGACTATCACAGCAAGGTCTTGCTTTGTCTTTGATGTAGGTACAAATGGGGATTAAATCTGTTGCACTGATTTTCTTTTGTACAGGAGTTCAAAACCAGGAACTGACTAGAATACCATGAAATTATCTCTACATTAATTCCTTACCAGATATTATCATTGATGGGTGTCTTTGTCCACTGTACTGATAATGATAGATGAGCAGGTATTGTATAAAACTAAATCTTGTCATTTGTCAGCAAAACTACTGGTTTTCTGGTGAGGGGCTAACAGAACATGTTGGAATTTTAAAGACAATTTCAAATATTTACAACAGGGAATATTAAGGGATACTGAAAAAAAAAATCTTCTCCAAAAGGGATCAGGTATAAAAGCACCACTTCAAAATTGTTCAGAATAAAATTATATCTATTCTACCTCCCAACCAGCCACATTTGGCAGATCTACCCCTGAAAAAAAAAATAGCCTTTCCATGATTTTAATAGAACAAAAGATCAGCAGTTGAAGAGATTTATCAGGTTATCAAGCCCATCTTCCTGATAATAGAACATTGTTTTCTGAAAGTGCATTTTTTTCTAGTGCTTTGACTAGTTTTAGAAGACCTAAATGATGGATGATGTTTTTACCATTAACCTTGGGAAACAGTTCCAGAGCCTAACAAATCTCAGTTTCAGGCTTCTCCACATTAATGCCTCTGCTTTGCCAGTAATTTCATAGGTTTATACTTGTTGCTTTTTATCCAAAGTGTAGGCTCCTGCTGAGTTTAAGAACAGGATTAGATATTGCGGATAGATCTTTACTATCCATCCTCATGTAGGCGGGCTGCCTCTTCTGCAAAGCAGTCTCTTAGAAGTCTAAGAGTATGAATGAACAAAGGGAAATCCCAGTCTGGCCCTGAACTGAAAATCATTACCATGCCAGCTAAGTTTGCAGAGAACAACCTTGTCCATGAACCCAGTGAATTATAATGGGAAATAAACTTGGGATAAAACTTAGTTTCTGCAGCCACAGTGGCGAACCAGCTTGTCATTGGAAGGGACAAGGAGCCCCCATGCTACCAGAGCATATTCAACCTTGACAACCTTTTTGGTGAAGAAATTTTTCCTAATATCGAATCTAAATCTCCCCTGGCAGAACTTGAGGCCGTTTCCTTTTATCCTACCACTTGTTACTTGGGAGAAGAGACTAGCTCCCACCTTGCTACAGCCTCCTTTCAGGTAGTGACAGAGAGAAATGGGAAGGAATATCCTGTTCAGCTAGTTAAGTTAGTTAAAGGACTGAAATTTCTATGTTAGTTTCTATTAACATTACCCTAATGGAACAAAACAGAGATTCACACTCCCCTCTTTTGCTGTTTCACAGATCAACTCACATTGGTAAACGCAAACTTCTGTGTAGTTAAATTGTTTCTCTGCTGCTCAGAGGCCAATACAACCCTTTTCACAGTACTCAGGCTTCATTTAACATATAATTTGAAGCAAGATTTGTTTTTTTTGTAAAGTAAAACAGTTTCAAAGAGATTGTCACAAATAAAGTAAAAGGCAACACTTGCTGTGCTTGGGCAGAAGATGTCAATGAAAATTTTTTACTGAAGAATACAAAAAGAAGTGCTTTGTATCCACCAGCTCATTTTATATTAACAGTTTGCTTTGTGGTCCATGGGTTTCCCATTTCCTGTTTCATCTGTAACTTCTGAGTAAGGGAACCCACCAGCAAGGGGAGGAGTTTTTCTTATTATATTTTTATTTTAATATAGTTTTTCTTATTATAACATTATTTGTATCTAAGACTTGGACTTGAGATGCATGTTGAGGATGCTGCTGTGTAAGGAAAAGACAAGGAGGATTTCAGGTCTCCCTGAGCCAGCCCCACTGCCCTAGGAACTATGATTTGCTTACTCCCCATCACTTCAACCATTGTTTTATGATGCAAAAGAGAGTGGCATGCACAGGTACAGTGCAGTGGAAAAGCTGTGCTCTTCCACCACAGGAGGAAGAAAATATTTAACTTTGGCCTGTGTCTATTGATAGTAGTGATACTGTGAGGGGAGAGCTGTGATTGAACATTCTTCCCTTCAGATGAAGAACCAAACCTAAATGGATTTTTCCTAGGCTGAATTTAACAAATAGAAAGGGGAGAGGGGGAAATACTATGTTAAGATGACTTAGTTGACTAAACACAAACGTCTATGCTATTTGATGGGCCCCTTGTGTCTAAGACACATCTGGGGGCTCACCAGTATAATGCAGGATAAAACAGACACTTGTGTTTTTCAGCAGCCTGGGTTAGAAGCTGAAAGGAATACACTAGGGCATCTCAGATTGCACATATCTGTATTTAGGTAACCAAGCCCCACCAACATTGCCCTAATACACATTGTACAAAGCACCAGTTCAACCGTAAAGGTGAGCTGGGAGCTCACCACCAAAAGCCAAAGGGAAACACAACTGCGTCATATATTAGAGAAACCCCAAATATATATGCTGCAGTTAATTGTATGCCAGTTCTCTCCTCGTGTGAAATGTGGTTCCATATTTGTTTTTTCTGCATTCTTAAAGATATGGAAAACTTGGGTAGACAAAGCCCTGATAACCTGACCCAACATCAAAAATAGCCTCTTTTGAGTAGGGCATATGGCCCCCTGAGGCCTCTTCCAGCCTAAGTTATTCTGTGATACTGTGATTTTTCCAAAGATGGAAAGGAGATGGAGAGGAGGATGATGTTGAAAAGGGGAAGATCTTTGTCTTGGGGTAGGGCTCACCTGCTATCTGCCAGACTGTCTCATTAAGATTGTAACCTCTGAGAGCTAATGCTGGCATCTGTCTTCATTTAAAATTAATATCAGGTAGAAACCAGTGATGTAAATGAACTCTTCTGGCTGATATAATCTCTAAAATGCTCATATAGGCACGAGAATTTCAGCATAAGCTCTCTGACAAATAATTAGATAAAAGATAGGAACTAGAAGACAGGAATAAATGATCCTTTGTCATCATGGAGTGGAGTTTTACAAGGAGGTTGCTGTGGCCCATTCTGCCCAACATATTTATCAATGATCTAGAAAAGGAGGACAAAGTTAAGATAATAGAAACAAAGTCCAGCTCTGGGAAACTGCAAAAGGTATTGCCCTAGCAATAATATGGCAGATAAATTCAGTGTGAATAAATAATACAAATGCATAAAAAATGGTTCCAAGCTTTCTGAATGAATGATGAACTACTATGATTTTACCACACAGGAACATGATCTCTGGGTATTTTGTTTACACAGATATTATCTTCATAGACTTTTTGTCAGTCATCACACACTTGGATAAACAAATCTAGTCTAGGAGTTTTTAGGAAAGGGCTAATGAACAGAGTAGATGAGTATGTGTCATGGTTTAACCCCAGCCAGCAGCTCAGCTTCTCACTCACTCCTCCTTGGTGGAATGGGGAAGAGAATCAGAAGAGCAAAAGTGAGAAAAATCATGGGTTGAGATAAAGACAACTTAACAGGCAAAGCAAAAGCCACCTGTGCCAGCAAAGCCAAACAAGGGATTAATTCACAACGTCCCATGGGCAAGCAGGTGTTCAGCCACCCCCAGGAAAGCAGGACTCCATCACACATAACAGTGACCTGAGAAGACAAATGCCATCACTCTCAATTTCCTCCCCCTTCTTCTTCTTTCCCCAGGTTTATATACTGAGCATGATGCCGCATGGTGTGGGATGTCCCTTGGGTCAGTTGGGGTCAGCTGTCCTGGCTATGTCCCTTCCCAGCTCCTTGAGCACCCCTGGCCTCCTCACTGGTGGGGTGAAGAGCAGAAAAGGCCTTGACTCTGTGTCAGCACTGCACACTACCAACTAAAACATCTCTGTGTTACCAACACCGTTTCCAGCACAAATCCAAAAGACAGCCCCATGCCATGTACTACAGAGAACATTAACTCTAGTCCAGCCAAAATCAGCACAGCGTGTGTCTATAAAAATACCACATCTTGGTGCATGTTTCTGCTCCCTCAGGTGTCTCAGGGGAGTTATAACAAGACTGGGAAAGGTTCAGGAAAAGGCAACAAGTATTATAACAGTACGGGACCACTTCTCTGCAAGGAACAATTAAGCTGATTAGGAGACCTCAGGGACTATTGAGGGGATATATGATAGAGGCCTATAAAACCATGAGTGGCCAGAAGTGGTTACAGAGGTAATTATCATTGCCTGTCTAGGATTAGTGGGCACTGAGTGCAGCTAGAAAATGACGAGTGCACAGAAGGAGAGGGGTCTTTGGGTGCTGCGTGGCTGAGCTGTGGAACACCACACCACAGGTTGTTGTTGGTTCAAGAACTGACTACCAGATCATGTGAAATCAGAGAGGGACAGAATGAGTTTAAGGAAGAAAAATCCATTAAGGTCTACTGAACATAAAGGTGTGACTGCTCTTTCATGATTTTGTCCTGCTGTTGGCAGTTAATAGAATGTTTGGGGATGTAGCATGTTTGTCCTCATGATTAAAATGTTTCCCTAAGGAACATCTTGACCTCTTACACAGGCTGGGAACTGCTGAAAATTGGTGATCTGACTAAATACAGTGACTCCTGTTCTCTCTTGTTCTGGTATTCCTGGAGTCCTGCAATCAAAATGCTTAGGAAAATACTTTGTAAAGATGTCCATAGTAAAGGTATCCATAGCAAAGATAATAAAGCTTGTGTCTTCTCACCCCTCAAGTTTGCTTAAAGAGCAAAACATGCATATTTTCAGAAATTGCTACCAGAGCTTTCACATTAAATTCACCTATATTC
This sequence comes from Vireo altiloquus, assembly GCA_013396875.1. Classification (NCBI taxonomy): domain Eukaryota; kingdom Metazoa; phylum Chordata; class Aves; order Passeriformes; family Vireonidae; genus Vireo; species Vireo altiloquus. The sequence continues at coordinate 212,207 of VZRF01011328.1, forward strand.
TGTTTCTAAGCAGGCTGGAGTACAACTTGCAATCCAGCCCAGCACAGGAGAGAGCTCAGCTGCATTGCCCTCGGGATGGGGCAAGAAGCAGACAGTCAATTAGACCTGACAGTCAGAACAGAGCACAGCACCTTTGCTAGATAGAGTCGTTATCCCTTATTACTTAAATAAAACAGGAGGGCACTTTGTATAATAAAAGAGTAGTTAATTGTAGTGCAGCTCTGTTTTCTGGCATAATATAATCATTACTAATCTATCAAATTACAAAACACAGATTATCCTCTGCAAGTTTTCTTAAGATCAGAGCCTTTTACAACTGCATGCCTTTTTTTTTTTTTAAGGTAGGTTATGATACACTGAGCTTTTTTCAAGCAAAGCCTCTCTCTGGTTGTGAGAGTGGATGTGCTCTCCTGTGACTGACTTAATCTGTCCTGCCCCTCTCCAGGGTACCCCATAGGCTTCCTCCAGGGACGAAAACTGTCTTTGAATGTTACTGCACTTTTTGAGCTTTATGGACAAGACACTTTTCTCTCTGGCTAAAAAGACCTTTTCTTGTTTTGGTTTCCTCAGCTGGAATTGTCTGCAAGCCTTGTGGCCAAGTGACAAAGAAAAATCATCAGATAGTGAATACTCACTCAGGCTACTCTGAACCCACCCCTGATACAGCAAAAGCAGGCATGGGGATGGAAGATATTTAGGGAAAGTACCTCACACATTTAAGTTTCCTCTTGGTATATTGTAAATTGACCTTGGAGTTTTTGAGCTTCTCCATGGAAGAACAGCTTTTTTTTTCTGCCTGAGAAAACCCCAGAATATTCTCACTGGCAGATTTGAACAATGGTGAAGACAATCTTTGAGCTTCTGCAATTGTATTCTGAGAAATGAGGACTAGGCTACATGAGTCTTTGAGGTCTCTTCCAGGCCAATTTTGTGCAATTTAACGATTTTCAAGATCAACCCATTCAATGTATATTTCAAAATGGAATTTGACACAAATCTGCTTCTATGTCTCTTCAACACTTAATATACGCTCATGGATTCTTTCTTTCAAATTATTTCAGTTTATGTGCTTTCAATTAAAATGTTATAAAACATTTATTGCTTCTTGCTGCAAAGCACTGAGGACGTTTACATTTTAAAAGGCACTCTCCATACTGAATTTGTGGAGCTTACTGCTGTATTGCTTGCAGTCTTGCCTCCAGTTCTGTATATTTGCCAGCTGTTTCCAACTCAGTCTTTGGATTTCACTGAGCATTCACATATGGATGCTTTCTGGAACTGAACCCACTGAGTTTGAGCTATTTGTTATTGTGGCAACATAGAGACTAGAGATGATCTGTATTCCTAAATGCAATGAGCTGATGACTATTTTGGTAACAAAGAAATCTGAATAAAGGCAAGGAGCACAGTCAGTGCTTGTTTTGCCACAGCATTTCCATATGGCATATGAACTTTTTATCTTAGATCCCAATGGAGCAGTTGATGATCTCCTGCCTCAGAGGAGGTTCATGAGAATGGGCATGCCATGACCAGGGGGTTGGTTCAGGTGGAACAGGGGTCAGGGAACATGGATGGTTGTGCCAGCTGTTCAGTGCATGAGTAAAGATTAGTGCACAAAGCGTGGACCCCATGATATATGTTATATTCCCAGTCTCTCTATCGTGTTTGCCTTAGTCGTTTTTCAAATCAGTTAGGGACAGATCGTCAGAAATATTTAGTCAGTGAATTGAGGGGAACTTTGACAAGCTAGATTTTACATCCCAGTTTTGAAACCTTGACACCTAAACATCTTCGAGTCTGACCCTTCACTGGAGATAAATAACAACAAAGAGATCTTTTGGATCTTTTCCCATTGTAAAACAAACCTATGACCGTTCTGGGATCCCACTCAACTCTTCTCTGACAGGCACTCACCATGAGCTTCAGCCATGAGTCCTCTGTGAAGCTCCATTTGCACACAAGATTCTATGAAACTGCAGATACCATCATCAGTTGTCTTGAAAGTGCTTTTGTTACTTCTAGCTGTCATTTTCTTGCCAACCCACACCCTGAACTATCCCATCTAATTATACTCACTGGCCATCTTTCCCCTTTTTATTGGCAGTATTTTTCTTGTTAATTGTACATGCTTGGTTTTAAAGAATGGTGCCTGCCTTTCCTTATGTGACTCTGCAAGGAATATTTCTGCATCCTGGGTAGTTTCTCTGACATGTTTATGCCTTTCTGGTTACTGTAAAAAATGCAAGACATATTACGTACTGCAGAAAACCAGGCTGGAACTTTGCAGTTTTAACATTGTGCCTTATTGTATAGTTAAAATAAATGTACCTGGTATCAGCTTTATTACTTCTATTAAACAGGCTAACGTCTGGATTTGCAGGAGTTCTTCCAGCAGGATGTTAAAGGGAAATCATCAGCTGTTCAGCACAGCCCCCATACTCAATAGCACCCAGGGAGCAATCAGGGACTCTGCAGAGAAACACAGGATGCTCCTCTGGGGCTGTGTTAGGGCTCTGATGTCAATCTCTTCCATCCAGGTACTACAGTTAACATGTGATAGACTGTCAAAAAGAAGTTAGCACCACAGGAATAGGAGAGAAGGTCCACAGAATCTGTTTGTAGTGGCTGTTCATTTCTAATTTTCATTTTAAAAATTACACCTTGGATATTGCGAAGGGTTCCCTCTGAGTGATGCTACAGCAGTCAGACAGGACAGGCTTATTCAACACTGCTAAATTTGTTCAATAAGTATGTCTGTTGTGATGACCTTCCTTTAAGAGGAAGGGAGCACTTAATATTTGAAAGGGAGGGTTGTCACACCTGTGTGATTTGAAATATGCTGCAACCATTCCTGACTGACAGCTATATAAAGGAATGAATATGGCAATCCAGAACTCAGCACAGTTTGTGGTCTTGTGAGTTTCTGCAACTCACATATCCTGGCAGTGCCTTAATGGGGTACATAAAGCTGAGCAGGTCCCTGGGGTCCCTTCACAGACTCAGTGGTGTTCATGATGCCATTCACCTCTGTGAACTATATTCCAAGTTTGGTTAGATGAATCACATCAAAATATCTGACTGACTAAATCTCTACTGACCATCCACAGACCAGATATTACCTGAGACAGACGCTTGTGTCAGACACACTAAATGTTAGGCCAGGTGGGTTCCACACAACACATGGGCTTTGATTTACATAAAGACTTACTAAGTGACGCAGCTGCACCCCTAAAACAGGGGTTTTCCTTCTTCTATCAAAGTCCCATACCAGATAAAAAGGAATCAGACTTGCAGTTTTTAGTTTTTCTTGTTGTTTATTCAAGTTCTTATCTCAAATTCAGAGAGCTGTCTGATACCTGGACTTAATGCTCTCAATTTTCAGCTGCAAGACCCCAAGATCGACAATGCAGTGCTGTTTTAAAAACTTTTCACCCAATTAACTGTTAAAATGTACTATATTTATAATTCTGTATCAATAACTATCACTTATTTTTAACATGTTTCCCCTATCTCAAATCTATTTACCAATGTCTCTGTGCCACCGTCACAGCAGAAAATGGAGTAAAAGAAGAACTCTGAACACTGCCCAAAAAACCTCCATCTTGCTTTCCTTTTACCTCCATACTACAAAATCCAAAACTACAAATTTTCACCCTGTGGTAAACTAAACTATAATCTATCTTATATTTTTAATTTTCTTAATTCATCCATAAGTGTTGGAAGCTTTTCCCATGGGCACAAATCAAAGACTGTGTCCTCTTGGGGTCCCAGTGAGGGTCCCAGACCCCCAGGGGCAATTTGAGGGATTTTCAAACTATCTTGGACGACAACAACTAAGGATTCCCTTTGATCTAGTTGTCCCTGAGTGTCTTTGACTCTAATTTTAACTGAAGACACTGAAAACACCTCTTTTTGGTCAGAGGAACTCTTCCCTCTGTGTCTTTAGTTGGAAAGCAATTTTAGAGACTCACAGAATCACAGTATATGCTGAGTTGGAAGGGACCCGCAAGACTCATTGAGTCCAACTCCTATTCCTGCACAGGACTGCCCCCATGGCTCACAGCATGAGCCTGAGAGCTTTGTCCAAGTGCTTCTTGAGCTCTGTCAGGCTGGTGCTGTGACCACTGCCCTGCAGAACTTGTTCCAGTGCCCAGCCACCCTCTAGGTGAAGAACCACTTTTTAATATTCAAGCTAAACCTCCCCTGACACAACTTCAGGCCATTCCCTCAGGCCCTCTCACTGGTCACCACAGAGAAGAGATCAATGTCTGCCCCTCCTCTTTCCCTCAAGAGGAAGTCGTAGACCGTGATGAGGTCTCCCCTCACTCTCCTCCAGGCTGCACAGACCAAGTGACCTCAGCTGCTCCTCACACTGCTTCCCCTCAGGGCCCNGCCCCCCAGAACAGGAATGTCCCTCCTGGCTGCCAGGTCACTACTGGCTTGTGTTCGACTTTCCACAGACCAGGACCACCAGGTCCCTTCCCATAGCACTGCTCTCCTGCCTCTCATTCCCCAGTCTATCCATACATCCAGGGTTGCCCCATTCCAGGTGCAGAATTCAGAACTTTTCCTTGTTGAACTTCATATGGTTGGTGCTTGCCCAGTCCTCTGTTTTGTGAGATGTCTCTGCAGGGCCTCCCTGCCCTCGAGGGAGTCATCAGCTCCTCCCAGGTTTTTATCATCTGTGAACTTTCTCAGCATCCCTTCCAGTCTTGGTTATCAGTGCTGAGGAATGTGTTGAGGGAGGGGAGTGAGTTTACTGTTTAACTCAAGAGGATCTCAAATGAGTTGAGATCAGGGCATGTTGCTATGGCTGCACTTCAAAGTTTCTCCTAAGCAGAACTAGTGGCTTACCAGTCTTGCTTAACAGAGAAGCTGAAGTTTTGAAGTTTGAAGAAAATGCTCAGGGCCTCATGACAACATATAGCAAACTGGGGGACAACTAGTCGCTTTTAGCAGATGTAATTTTTTTCCTGCTCCTGACAGGTCTAGAGGTAAGAGGAAAGCTCCTGTTAGCCAAGTGAAATGACCTGTGAATATTCCTCCACATGTGCACACTTGCACTCCCAGGCCTGGGATACTTCCCAGAGAAAAAAAGGGAGCTGCCATGGTGTTAGTTCAGGGGAAAGCCTGACTGATAAGCAGCAATTTATATTTTCAACCAGCATGTCTGGAGGTGCCCAGAAAACAGACCCCAGTACTGAAAATAAGATTACCTTGCCCATACAGAGTAGTGTTTCTGAGCCTAGATTCAGGTAAGCGCTTTTATAAGAACTAATTGTGTTAATTCGACCTTCTTACCCAGGTTACAATCATATCCTGTGCTCGCTCAGATGAGTTTTTTAGCCACTGTAACTCACTGGCCCAGGAGAGCTCAGCTCAGATGCTGCATTTGATCTGCAGTGAAATTGTTCTTTTCATTCAGTTTCCCAGCTGGGCTGCCTCTGGCACAAAGGGTCAAGGGATTTGGGACAATTGTCTTTGGCTCATTCAGGATCAAAGCACAGGTTTTACCTGGTTCCAATTTTCTTCCACCCACACTGTAAGAGATCATGGAACCTTTGGCATCCAGTCCCCAAAAAATGCCATAGGCAGTGACAACTGAAAGGAACAAAATCTTACTTTGGGCAGACACCAGCAGATCAATTGAGGAGCAAGAAAAAAACTAAAATTATGAAGGGGGTGCTTCAATCTTCCCAAGGTGGAGAAGTAAGGAGAAGAAGATGCAATGAGTGCTTCCTGGATGAGCCACTACAGAACAGGGTGTTTGTCCGTGGTGCCAGGGGATGGTGTAGAAGGACAGGATGTGCTGTTTGGTGCTATGCAGGTAAGGAACTCTGAGCTCTCTGCTTTGGTTAATACAGTTTCAACTCATGTTTATGAAGAATACTAAGCAGAGGAGTGGGTGTCTCACCCCAGCATATCTTATTGTGTAATTCCAGGTAGGACATTGCTCTTCAGTCACTCTTGGAAAAGCCGAGAGAATATCTCTGTGTCCCTGAAGTAACCATTGTCACTAAGGCACTATGGGACTTCACTGGATTTGTAGCAGGTGATACCACTATTTATTTCATTAGACTGTGTAGTACAACTACTGGAAGAACTTTATGTTCTGAACATTGTAGTGGTCACATTATGACCAAAGGAGGGTCAAGTGTGGAACACTGAGAGGACACAATATCTTCATGAAGAGGATAGAACACCTAATCCTTCTAAGCACAAGACAAAAACATCCAGCAGTTTTCAAAAAATCAGGGAGAGAAAATTTAGCCATCCTTGTGACTGATCTAATTTTTGCCATATTCTGTTTTATAAATTACATTTTCTGTCTAATTTGAGGATCAGTTGAGCTGTTTTGCAGCATTCAGCTTCTAGGATCCTGATAGATCTGGATCAGACACCTACTCCTGTTTCTAAAGAAATATCTCCTTTCCAAACCATAACAATAACTTGCTTAATTTGCTGTGGATTTTGAGAAAAGACAGGTCTAAGCTTTCTTCTTTACTTTCTCAACTTAGAACATTGACCATGGGCTCTAGAAATATTTCCAATAATTTTCTTGATGTTTATATAATTTATGTGAGAAGCAATATAAACAACAAAGAACTCTCCAAATGTCGTATTGACCAGGTTCAGGATCTGCTCTGGACAATAGGAAAGCATGTATCTGGACTTCTGCAAGGCCTCCAACACAGTGCCTCACAACAAACATCCTTTTTCTAAATTAGAGAGAGCAGGATCTAGTGGGTGGAATGTTTGGTGGCTGAGGAATTGGTTGGAGAGTCACATCCAGAGGTAGTGGTCAATAGCTCAATGTCCAAGTGGTGATCACTGACCAGTGTGTCCCTCAGAGATCTGTATTGGGGTCAGTGTTATTCAATATCTGTGTCAATGACAGACAGCAGGATCGAGCGCACCCTCAGCAAGTTTGCAGGTGACACCAAGCTGAGGGTGTGGTTGAGATGCCTGAGGGATGGAATGCCAGTGAAGTGGGACCACATGAACCTCATGAGGTCTGACAAGGCCAAGTGCAAGGTCCTGCATGTGGGTCTGACCAGCCCCGGTACAATACAGGCTGGAGGATGGAGGGATTGAGAGCAGCCCTTTGAAGAAGGAGCAGGCCTGTGAAGAACTTGGAAATACTGGTAGAAGAAAAGCTGGACGTGAGCCAGCAGTGTGTTCTTGCAGCCCAGAAAGCCAAACAGGACCTGGGCTGCATCAAAAGCCCCATGGGCAGCAGGTCGAGGGAGATGAATCTGGCCCTCTGCTCCACTCTGGCGACCCCCCACCTGGAGTGCTGCATCCAGCTCTAGGTGCAAGAAGGACATGGAGGGAGTTTGGAGATGGGCCACGAAGGTGATCAGAGGGCTATGTGGAAAGGCTGAGGGAGATGAGGCTGTTCAACCCTCAGCTGGACATAGACATCTCCAAGTTGCCCCCCACATAGTAGCCTTTTGGTACTTAAAGGCATCTTTTAAGAAAGATGGGGACAGACTTGTTAGTAGGGCTTGTTGTAATAGAACGAGGTGCAATGGCTTGAAAGAAGGTAGTTTTAAACTAGGCATAAGGAAGGCATTTTATGTGATGTGGGTAGCGAAACAGTGGAACTTTGCCCAAGGAGGTGCTAGGTGCCCCATCCCTGGAAACACTCAGTCCAGGCTGGACAGGACTCTGAGGAAGTGACTGAGTTGAAGATGTCCCTGCTCATTGCAGGGGAGGTGAAACTAGATGATGTTTAAATGTCCCTTCCAACCCAAACCAAATTCTAAGATTTTGACTCAAGGTCTCATCCAAAGCAAAAAGACAAGAACTCAGATCCCAGTAAGAGCTCTAATACATTAAGTTTCATCTGCAGGGCAGAAAGTCCTGCATGCCAGCCTTTCAGAGAGGCCTAATTCAGTAAACGTTTTATGAAAACAGTAGTGGAGCTGTCTAAAGTCAGGGCAGTCACAGGAAGGAGATATTCATCTCTGTTGTATTGTGAAGTCTTGGGTGGATCCACAAATATCCAGCAGCAAAAAAGGGCAGGGAATTTTAGTTCTTCCTGGGTGGGCAGCAGCTGCATGGGGACTTTAAGTATCTAATAAATATGTGAAATAGGTGGATTAACATGTTGTCCATTTCCAAAGATTTTAAGAAGGCATGCTCAGACTTGTCCACACCAACAGAGAGGTGTGATACCAAACACACTACACTTCCAAAGCTCAGAAGGATTTTTCCAGTCAAGAGGGTAAAATGTTATTAGAGTGTCCTGTATGAACTGTCAGAGCCTGTGTGCATTTGGTCCAGAACATATATATGAATGCAATATTTTATGGCATTTCTTATATTTCCTGTATTTAGTCAGTCCCTTTGCAAAAAGAGCCCTCTTTCTGTGGTGGTGTGTATTTCTCTGATCCTTGACAAAATTTAGAAGCAGAAGTATCAATGCAAGCAAAAAGATCATTAAAATAATTTTGACTCTAAAAGTTCAGTGAGAGTCTGCAGTAAAATATGTGAGTGGGAAATTATGCATTTTTTATTAAGTCCAAACCAGTTCTCCTGTCCCAGTTGATGATCTGCCCTTGTTTCAAACCAATTAAGCTGGAGCTAATCTCTCTGTTGGTTTGAGACATGCTGTCTTTGTTACTTATAGCTCCTTTTCTGCTCAAAGTTGTAATGGATTTTTTTTTGTAACCTACATCCGTACTGGAGAATAATCATCCTTGTACAAGCACAGAAGATCTGGTTCCTGAATCAGACAACTTTGAACTTGATTCAGGGCCAAGTGAAGGAAAACCAGAATGTTCTCATTGACTTTACTGCATATTAGATCAGGCTGTCACTGTCCACATTCAGCCAAGGACATAAAGTAGCTAATTTAAGGCCTACATTGTGAATAGGATGAAAAGGACAATGACCATGCAGTACACATTCCATTTAGCACCTGCCCTTGGTGAAAAGTGGCTGTAAAACTTTTGAGGAAGATATTTAGAAAGAAATTTGGAACAATGAGCTTTCATCATTACCTGACTCTAAAGGATTTCACAGAAGCACTTTATTTTTTCTTTTTCTTTTCTTTTTTTTTTTTTTTTTTTCTGGGAAATCAATAAAGTACCAAAGGATACAAAAAAAACCCCAAAAGCCCAATGCAACCGACCAAGCAAGCAAACCTGCCAAATTCAAACAAAAACCCAAACCAACAAACCAAACAAACAAAAAAAAGGAAAAAGAAAAAAGAAACAGGTTAGTAGCTGAATCAGATGGACAAATAAATTAAACTTGCTATGAGTAACTCCAAATACCTTTGCATTTGGATGTACCTGCTGAGAGATACATCTGCTCTTAGAAAAACTCTAGGATATTTTTGGCTGCAAAGCTACACAACCCCATAAACGAAACAGTTAAACAGTGAGTATAAATTGTGAGGTAAAGCAGGCTTAGAGGGTTCACTCCACAAACATCCTTGTAAAAGAATGCTGCTCTGAGCTGCCAGCTCCTCTAACAAAGTATTGAGTTTCTGGGAGCCAGGCCTGAAGGTTGAACTAATGGTAATACATCACCACCATGTGGTCATTGCCAGGAAAACAAACTGCCTTTGAATAGCTGGGAAAACGGGAGCTGATGTTCCAAAACTAGAGAGGTTATTGTGGTGACAAACACCTGTCAGCTCCTGGACCACCAACACTGCTCTGATGTGAGCATGTAATAGACATAAAGTGATTGTCCCTGTAGCTGGGAATAGCAGGGGCCATCTTTCTTAAAGAAGAAATTATGCTTTTTGTAAAGCTTTGTATGTGCCTTAGAGGAAAGTACTGCGGAGTATAGCAAAGGATAGCAGTGCTGTGTTAAAGCTTTCCTGTAGAGTTTATTTTTCTTGTTTTGTTTTTGTTTGGCTTTGGGTTTTTCATTCGTGGGGGTTTTTTTGTTTGTTTGTTTGTCTTTTGTTTTGTGGGGTTTTTTGTTTTGTTTTTGGTTTTTTTTGTGTGGAGGGAGGTTCCAGTGGTGTATCTGGGAGAGTTCAGGATCTTTCCCCTTCATTAGGACTGTGTGCAAAGCAACACCTTAAAGGTCCTTTTCTGAAACAGCATGGAGTTTCAGAAGTTTACTGTTGAAACAGCAACAGTACAGAAGGCTGCACACTCTGGTTTTTTGTTTAAATAATGGGAAGAATCTCATTCCATATTCTGCTTTTGCCATAATATCGTTTTCATCCCAGCTCAGATCAATAGGACTTTCCAGAAGGGAAACTGTTTTGAGTAACTTTCTGCAACATTGAAGGATGAGATTACTCTGGTTTTTGGGGAACTGCTCTGGTTGGGCCTTAATTGTCATGTTCCTTGTCTGATTCTTCACCTTCTCACAAACCCAAACTCTTCTTTATTGTGAGTTATAATGAACTCCCGAATGTGGTTCCTAGTAAAATATCATAAATTTTTAGGGAAGTGATTTTGCCCCAATACTCAGCAGTGGTGAGGTTGCACCTCAAATCCTGGGTTCAAGGCCACTTGCTGCAGGAAAGACACAGAGATGCTGGAGTGTATCCAGAGAAGGGCAATGGAGCTGGAGAAGGGTCTGGAGTCCAAGATCCTATGAGGAGTGGCTGAGGGAGCTGGAGGTGTTTATCCTGGGGAAAAGGAGGCTCAGGGGAGACCTCATTGCTCTCTACAACTTGCTGAAAGGAGGCTGTAGCCAGGTGGGTCTTGATTTCTTCCCCCAGGTAACAAGTGACACGACAAGAGAACATGGCCTCCAGCAGCATCGGGGCAGGTTCAGGCTGGACATCAGCAGAAATTTCTTCCCAGAAAGGGTTATTAAGCAGTGGAATGGATTCATGGAAGTGGTGGAATCACCATCTGTCATGGTTTAAGAATGGTATTCCCCAATTTAGTGTTCCCAGTGAAACACTCTTCCCCCCTCCCACCTCCCACTCCCTCTGAGGCAGGATGGAGAGGAGAGCCAGAGGCACAAAAGGTAAAGATCACAGGTTGAGATTAAAACGAATTTACCGAACACAGAAAATGAAACAAGAAAGCAAGAAGTAACAGCACAATATTCATATCAGAGTGTACGAGATAGATGAATGATTCACACATGAGTGCTCACCATGTGGAACTCAGTGCTGCCCTGACCCCAGGCTTCACCCCACCGAAAAGAACCCCATGCATGACATAGGGTGGTGTAGAACAGCCTCTGGGGCCTGGCCATGCCCCCTTCTGGCTACTGCAAAAATGAGCCCTGTCCTGGCCAGAACCAGGTGATCACCCCTGGAGGTGTTCGTCAAATGACTGCACATGGCACTAGTGCTTTGGGCTAGTTGACAGAGTGGTGATCACTCAAAGGTTGGACTCAATGACATTGGAGGTCTCTTCCAACCTAAGTAACCCTGTGGTTCTGTGGTTTTGGTAAGGAACTTGTATATGGTGGTTCCAGATACGGCTGCAAGAAGACTAAGGCAGCTATTGCTGTATTTCAGGCTGTGCATTGTATACCAGACTCTAAGCAGAGACCCTGAAGGAAAAGTACTTTGACATTCAGGGAAGCTATGCAAGGATTTTCTTTTTACCTTCTGAAATACTGACCATTTGTGCAGGACAGCAAGGAGGAAATAGGTAACCATTCTCCAGGAATATATTCAAGCACACCAAGAAAATGCCTCTTTAATTATTTGTCTGATATTTTAATAGCTCATTACTCTAGAGTGTATTTTCTTCTCATCTTTATCAGTTTAATCCTGAGAGGAGCTAAAGCACTTGGTTTTCACACGCCTAAGGGTATGGAACCATAATGAAGCTTTTCTCAGCTCTGAAGCTTAAAATTTCCTTGTCTTTGCAGCAGTAGCACAATGTAATCAAAGTGCTCATCCATGGAGAGAAAGCTCTTTGAAGGACACTATCACCTTAGTCGTGTTTTCATCTAAGTGACCCTCTTAGGAGGGTACTCCTTTGTGACACCAAGAACTTCTCTCCAACTCTCTGGATTGTAATTTATGGTGTCTGTACATACTAGATATTCATTTGGGATATAAATTATGTGGGCCAGGAACTAGAACACTGCTTTTGTGCATGATCTCTCTACAGCCTTCAGCTGGGTCAGAGGTTAAATGTAAATCCCATGGAAGTGTACTAAGACTCAGTCTATCAAAAATTAATCTCTCTGGGATACTTTCCAGCCTGCATATTGATTTTTTTTGGAAGTTATGAATCTGATGAACTATTGTACAGTAATTGGCTTTCAGAGTAGTTGTGGCATTTAGGACCTGTCTGTTTGGGTAAGAGATGCTGACTTGGATCTGTATCATCCAGGCTTGCTGGAAAAAAATGGGGAAGAAGGAAAGGGTATTGGGCAAGAAATAAGGCATGAAGTCCTGGTGTAATTGTATACTACAAAAATGTTGGAGTGGGAGTAGAAGTATTTTGCCTCTGGTGCCTTTTCTGCTCTTACAGGGATCCTTCAATAATTTAATTTGTTAGGGTTTTAAAGAGTGTTGTGAGGTAGGTGATGCCAGAATGATTTTTTGCTTTTTCTTTTATACCTCTCTTTATACATACTCTTTTTATATAGTTTTATGTAATCTTAGTGCTTTTATCCTACATATGTGTAACTTCCCAAGTCTGATAACTTAACTGAGACCCACTGTATCGTTAAACCAGGAGACCAAACAGTCTGGAAGCCCCTGACACCAAGGTCCTCTCCAAAACATACTTTTGTAAACTAAAAATAACCCATCAAAGGGAGAAGGTTCCTCAAAATGAGAGGTTCACTCGAGCTTCTCATTGGAAGGTCTTTGATAAATATGTTAATTTTGCAAAGCCTATAATTGTGTGTATTTCATTGTGAGAGAAGTGCATGCATTTTCCAAGGCATTCCACCTGGACGAAATGCTGTACCCAAAGATCCTAAAATAAATACCAAAATAAAAACCCCTTTTCCCCATAAACCATGTTTTAGTTTTAATTTTAAGACCAAAGAAAAGCATCACATGAAGCAACCATAAATATTATTTGAAATCTGAAGAATTATGCTTTTCTTGACAGACTCAAGAACTTGAAGAGTTTTCTTTCCTTAGTTTATCCAAAAGGAGGTTGAGAGTCCTGATAGAGCATCCTTCTAAAGGGCTCCGTCAGGGGAACACATTAACTGGTGCAGAGGCAAGAGGATGAGAGCAACATTGCACTGCACAGAGCTTTCTGACCATGTACTGCAAGTACCACAGAAAGAGACATGGTTAGTGTGTTATCAGCTCTCCAGAGAGAAAAACACCAGGTTTGAAATTTTATTTTGTAGAAAAAGGCATAGTGGGAATTCATGGTTGAGTGAAAAAACAAGATTAATTCAAATTATAATTAGCTAAGTGTTTTCAATACTGAGATTTGTTGTTGGAATGAGCTGAAGAGAACAGTCAATCTACCAAACCTCAGTACCCTCATATCCAAATTGATTATCTTTCTAGGAGACAGATAGAGGCCAATGAGAAATCAGTAGACAAAATTCAAGGGCAGTTTGGAAGAAAATGCAGTCTTTGGGCGCCAGATGAGAAGAAATGACATCTCCTAGCTTTAAACTGCTTTTTATCAGTACTTGAATATTCTAGGGAAGCGTTTCAACATAGAACATTTTGAGCAATACCAAGCTTTTATATTATTGGTAAATACCAAAATAAACATCACACATGCATCTGCTTTTCCTCTGTCTCATGATTTTCAGGAAAAGAGTCAAATATCTGATTGAACCACAGGGGAGACAGACCTTCGTTATTGCTTCAGCCACAGGTAACTCTCTCACATGCTCTTTTCCTTACATTCAGAACAAAGACAGACAAAATCTGGAAGACTGGCAGAGCTGTAAGTCTCAAGGTCCAACTTCTGACTACCTCTCCTTTTCCTTGACTCTATGAATAATTTCTCTCTTCCTCCGTCCAGCTTCCACCATGGATGGTATGAAATCCCTGAACTCAAGATCTATCATGCTCCTGCAGATCTTGATGAATCCACTCCTAAGGCATAGGACCGGCTCATCTTTATACATCCCCCAAAATCTTGTGGCAATTAATTACAATATTTAATGGGGGTGGGGCATATGAGAAGAATAATTACTTTTTGCTTTTAACCCTGTGGCTAAAAAGCAGTTGGTCCTTCAATTTCTTGTGCTTTGAAAACCAGCAGATGGTCTCTCTCAACTGTTCTCTTCACATTTTCCATGATTCTGTGTGTCTTTGACTCTTCAATTGTTTTTTGTATGGAAACTACTCTATTTTGCTGATCATCTCTGCCATGCTGATCATCCCTGCATGCCTTCTACGTCTACTGCCAGTTGCTGAGCTGATACTACCAGAGATGCAGACAGCTCTAGACACACCAAAGAATTTGAACATAATGTCCTGATGATGTTTTGTTTAATCTGCTCTTTTTTTCAGTGATTCAATTTGCCTTTATCAGAGTCGCTGCATGAACAATTACTACAAGATCACTTTTCTCAGTGGTAAAATCTGATTTAGATGCTATCACTCTATCTAGATAGAATTGTGTTTGGTTTTGTTTATGTTCATTACTTTAGATTTATCTTTGCTAAATTAAATCGTTATGTTTTCACTCAGCTATTTTGCATCTTATGATTCTTCCACAGTTCTTATTGATTTTAACCAACATGTGAACAAATGACAGTCAGTTCTCCTTCTGCCAGTGCACACAAGGTGCACAGAAAGTTGCAGCTTCCTGCATTGCTCCATGGGCATGTATCTTATAAAAACTCTCAGGATACTCTGATAGGGCTTTGAGAATTGTTGGAGACAGCACCACCAGCCTGGAGCGAAACAGAAGCAGAAAAAGGAAAAGCCTAAATTTAGAAATAGTTCTGTTTCTCCCTAGTTTTTCATTTTTCCAGGCAATTTGTCCTGATCAGTGGTTAGTCATATTCCTCTTTCATGTTTACGCCCATGATCTGACTCCAGAAGGTGAGTGGTTGCATGATTACAGGGAGCGCTGAACTATAATCATTCAACTATTCGCCTTCTAGAGTCATTGTACTCCACTAAATTCTGAATTTTTAAGAAATAAACTCTGTAGTTCATCAAATTCATCTGCACGAAAGGCATGCTCATGTTATGCACCGCCCAGTACTTATTTTGGTCACTGCAGATGAAGCAAGCATGTCCCCACCATGGCACCAGCAGAGTGTTCTGACTTTTCAGACAGGGCAGACAGACCTCATTCCTGGTGTGGCAGGGGTGAGAAGGTGGCTGTGTCTTCACAGTCCTTAGTAGGATGTCACTTAATTTGAAATCACAAGATGTGTCAGCCTCTACAAAGCCCAGATGATAAATAACATAAATTATCTAGAGCGAGAGAGAGAGCTTATCAGTTGAGAGAACCAACTAAAGCAATGCTGGAACTCAGGACTGTGTCAGTGGAACTGAGCAATGACAGTGACTGTCGTGGGGTTGAAGTGCGTCCGTGGAACATTTTGGTTGAAAGCATCCTTGCCATTAGAGGGCACCAAATGACTTTACAATCTGCCTCTCTCCCACGAGCCTGAGGTTTGTACCCAGCCCATGCAGAGACTGAGCCCTGCATTCCCTGGCCGCAGCTCAATAGACTTTGGTGTGATGCTTGTTGTGTCTCAGTGTCTTCCACTCCACTGCTACCGTTTTGGCCCCAAAGCCCACCTGTGTTGCTGGCAAGTTTTCCAAACTCTCACGTTTCTGGATGTGGGAGATGCACAGCCTCCTTCTGGCCAGGGGAATACAGGGGAAATCTTATTTATATACATTTCTTCCCCTGTCAGGTATATAGCCTTTGGAAATAGAAGCTATGCTGTACAAACAGCAATAAACTTGTGAGATTTGAGGGGCATGACAAGGAATGTCATCTATTAAAGCATAAATAGGCTGAAAAGCACTTAGGATACTGCCTTATTGCTGTTATCCACAGTCATTCTTCTCAGCTACCACTCACATTTGCTAGTATTTGTCTGTTTTGCTTTGGTCACCTTGCTCTTGGGTGCATTTCTCTGTGTCTATTGTTTTGATCAATTTGCACCTTTTAGTGCAATCTTTGTCCTGAATGAAAATCAGCTTCATTCAGTCAGAATGTGGCTGCAGGGGGCTGCCAAAGGAAGGGGTAGACTGCACAGAGAAGCCTTTGATGAAAACTTTTCCTTCACCAAAGCTGAGGATCTTGGGCTAAGATTCAGTCAAAGCCTTGACCTGCAACTGGGGTTAGGACAAAGCGTAAAGCTGAAGTTGTGAGTGGGCTGCAGAGGGGCTGCTGAAGGATGTTCAGTTTGCTAAGCATCTTCTGATAAGTGATACATAGGCTCCTGTTAATATTTAATAGAAAAAAAATGTATGCTTCAGTCTTTAGGGAAAGTGGAACAAGGCCAAGCAATTAGTTAGACTGCTGGGAACCCGGAGTAGCTCTGCTAAAATTAAATGAGCCGCTGTGGCTGTGATTTACTCTATTTCACAGCCTTTTAATTCTGTTCAGTTTGGCAGGGTTATTCCAGATCTATACCAGGGTGAGAGGTCCTTTGACTTTGCTCTGAGAGCAAAATCTGGTGCAGCTAAATATAAGGACAGCAGTATGTTTTATTATGGAATAGAGTTCTATAACCTCTAAATTATGTCACCTGCTGTGGATCTTCACTGTAAGTTCTTAAATATTTGAATAACAAGATATTTCTGAAACACTTCTGGCTGCCTATGAGGATCAAAGTGTGAAGTTGACATTAGTATTCTTTGAAGGGAGGAACATATCACAGTGTTTGGGAGCTTTATCCCTTTCTTTGTTTCTTGTGGGTGTGTGAGATAAAGCAGTGACAAATTCTTTGAAAACAGAGAAGAAGAAAGAGAACCAGTACTTGCATGAACATCTCTCAAATAGTCCAAAGAACTTGGGTTAATCCCAGCTGAATATGTAGTGCTGAAAAATATCTCTTTAGGGAAGGACCAGATTTCCTCTTAAAGCTGCAACCAACAATGTATAGAGGAGGCAAGTATTTTATCCCATAAGTATGGGATAAAAGAGTTTTGGGAATGAGTTAAGTGTATCTGAGGGCAAGGAATGATGAAAATTAACATTTTCGATTTTAATAACAAGAATCCGAATGACAAGCTTTACCCTTGAGTATAAAAAAAGATTTATCTAGAAAGTATCATTTTTGTTGTGTATTAGTGAAAGTGAGACACTAAGGTTTTATGTCTGTTAGTTTTAGGTGTCTACAATGCATATGTGTGTGGATGACATGCCTAAGCTCCTCTGAAATTCAGAGAGAGTCCAGTCAATAAAGTCAATTGTATTTAGGATGTGATCCACTGGACCAGATGTGAGAGTGCATTTTACTTTAAAAGGAAAAGTACTTCCTAAATCGTATCGAGTAACTCACCACTGACTAAAAGCTGCTTAGGCAGTGAACATAAACGTAGATGCTTACATTGGAAACACTCACCTCCAGTCTGATGGATCCTGCTTTTAGCATCTCTGAAGCTGCTTATTTGGAAGAAATACCAAACCATCAATATTAGAAAATGTTTTGAGTATTTCTCCTACATCAGTTTTACAATACAGTAATAGTTGTCAAAAACATTGCTAAGGAAAATTGTTACTAAGGATTGTGTGGCTGGAGGACAAATGTCTCAAAAATGCAGTCTAAATTCAGGTGCTTGAACGGCATTCAAGTCAAAAACACTGACAAAGGACAGGATCCCCCTTGCATGGGTCTGGTAAACTGAGATCAGAGTAGTAACTGGGGAAAAAAAAAAAATGAACCAAAAAGAATTCCTGAACAAGGAGTTTGAATTGGTAGATCTGGGTTGTGAGTCTGACATCTTTACTCTTTTCCCTAGACACAACCAAAAAACAAGAAAGAAGACTTGTCTTCAGCAGAACTACATTGCTGAAACTCAGATTAATTCATATGCCTAGAAATCTTCCAAGGCCCACAGTAAACATCTATACATTTCCATGTATTATACCATTTACCTGTCAAGACTAAGAAGTGGGAATTGAAATGTTGGCATGTTGAAAGTCACACACCATATGAGGAGTCCAGCGCTGTGACTTCAAACTCTTAGTCTCCTAAATTATGAAGCTACACCTAGCAAACTCCTCTCCCCCTTCTGAAAAACCAAAAAAACCCCAGGATGTGCTGGTTTAATCCTAATACTATTGCAAGATGGAGCGATAACTTGGCTGCATGGTCCTTGTGCTCACAAAAAGGGCTCATTTTTGAGAGAGCTTTTTTCTCTCTCTCAAAAGTAAACAAAGCTCTACAAGTGGTCACTTGTCCAGCTTTTCAGGCAGGCTGAGTTCTCTATTTTGCTTAATTTTTAATCTTCTGCCTCTTCCAGTACTTTTCCCTACCCACACAGATGCTGGTAATGGACATGACAGTTGGTTCAGACAGGAGGATGATACCTATCAATTAGTATCTTGATGCATTCCTTCTGAAGCAAATCAGATAAACTCTTTTCCAGGTATCTCAGGTTTACCGATTCCTGGAACCATGATGGCTTCACTTTTTCTGATTGTGTGGATTCCACTTTGAGACAAAAAGTATGCTGAATATTAAAAAATTTGGAACTGTTCAGTCATGCAGCATTCCATTCCACATCTTGTAAATCCCATGGGCTAGGGAAGAGGAATCCATTGCCTTGTTTACATGCAGATGCAGATAAAATTTTCTTTGGCCAAAAAATGTCTTTCTGACATCCATGGGTTGGCTCACTTCAGGGTTAGGAATCTCAGAAAAAGCCCTTTGGAGTTTGCTTCTGCACAGGTGACTCTGGTGATAAGATAGAACATGGGCTGAGATGTGGAGAAAGTGGAGGCCAGTGCAAGGAGCTGTTTTAAAAATGTAGGCTCAAAACCAGCTTCTAAAATTTGTAACAATATGATGAGGCATATCAGGAACCTATTTTATACAAATGCTCGGTACCTGCAACTTTTATTGGGATCTATAAATTAATTTCTTGAGATGTGTAACCAAAATCAGACACTGTGGGGAAAAAAAAACAAAACAACTCCTTCTCACCAGTTCACCATCCTAATCTTACATACAATTCCCTGCTTCAGGATGGGATTTTGTGGCTTCACAAATCAATGGGTTTGAGGTAGGGTGATGCTATGGTAGTAAGACAAACCCTATAAACTAGTGATTCCCAACCCAAGTCACATTAGGATGAGGAAGAGCATGACAAACTCAGATTTCAGACACACTTCTAAGATCTTGGTGCATGCTGGAGAACCCCCAGAGCTAACATCATCTTGGAAAGATGCTTTTTCCTCTTCTGACCCCCATGATGCCTGATTGTCCCTGATGCACACTTTCTGTATAAATAATAAATATACTGGGATTTTATTTGATTCTCTGTGGAAGATGCAAGGAGCTGTAGCATTTATGGTCCCCATTTATGCTGATAGCCTCAACACAGGCCTGGCAGAGGACTGCCTTCAGGACTGTTATCCAGCAGCTCTGGAATCAATCTGACCTCAGGATAAGGAAAGGTGAAAAACAAATAAATCTATTTCTATATGACCACATATTTGAGATATATTTTTGCACATTATATATATATATAAAATAGAATATATTTCTATTCTACCACATCCCACATAGACAACATAATTTCAGAAGTGATAAAGAAATCACAGCAGTTAATCAAGACAGCCCTAACTTCTGCTCTCCATATGTTAAATCTTCCTGTGTTTTGTTTCTTTTTATCCGGTTGTCTCCTCCTGATTTTTGTGGTAGAGAGTAGGAAGAAATTTATGACAGTGTTCAAATTGCTTCTCTGGGGCAATGCACTCCTGTGCTTAGGTACATTTGTTCAGATCACCTCCAACAGGCCACCAGTTTGTGCTGAGATCCACTGGGAGGCTGAACTGGTGGGCACTGGCAGTGGGCAGCCCCTCTGGGACGTCCTGCAGGCAGGGTCCCTGGGAAAGGCCCTCTGCTCTCCTGGCTTGCCCAGAGCACACATACACATGCATATTCATGACTGGCTATTCTTTCAGGCAAAAGAGAAAATTTCTTTAGAAAATTGCAGCAGCAGAACAGGGCTGTGCTTTCAAGTATTTTGTCTTTCCCAAAAGAAAATAGCTGATGCCATGAAAAGTTTTGTGCAGCCGTAAATGCGCTCAACTGTGCTGTAATGTTTCATGGAGGGGGAATTTTCTTTCCCAGCCCAGCTGCTGAATAGTTTGTGCCTCCAGGCTCCATGAGGAATTGAGAAATAGGACCAGGCATCATTCTAATTTTTATCATTTTTCACCCCATTTGCAATAATCTGGGACACAGACATTCCCCTGTGTGGCAGAGCATTCCTTCCTGCCTTCAGTTTGAAATCATGTGTGCAGACACAGGTACACAAACCCAGGCTTTTGTAACTCATCTCTCCTTCAAGAAATTTTTATGAGGAAGTGTTTTGAAGGAAAGCCTCCATACTACCTTCACACAATGTTTTTTAAAGGGCATTGCAGTCAGCGTGGGACTAATGACGACTCTAAGAAGGTAACACTATATAAATGAACACACACCTGTTTAACTTTCCACTTTCCGCTTATGTATACATTTATTGTGGCTATTTTCCTTTTTATTTTTTCTTTCTTTTTTCCACCAGAAAAATGCTTCACTCAGTAAAAAGTGATCTAATATGGCAGCTGGGAGATTTAAGATTTTCTACTTTTGACCAAGACATCTCAGAAGATGAGGGAACATTTCAGAACTTAGGTTTTCCCTAAAATGTTTAGGTTATCTAGTCTGATATTCAATCATTAACAATGAAAACAAAGCTGTCTTGTATTAGAAGCAAGTGTATAAGTTTTGTAATGGGCAATTAATTAGGCGCTTACATGCAAATAAGTAAAGATAATTTTCCTAAATTCAGCTGACTTGTATTCTTTGGCCTGAGGATAAAACTAGTACAGTTTTCAAGAGTCTCTTCAACGATGTTTCCTATGAATCCTTAATTATTTTAATGTTTTTCTGTAGGGATGATGTTCTACTTCAAGACTGATACTAAGCCTCCCTCCTGTCTTTTCTCTTGCTTTTTGCCATGGTTGTACCTTGTGGCTCTGATCTCCCCATTGTCTCTGGATGCAGAGGAATGGACAGATAAATGAAAGCCATTTTTAGTGATTTTTTTTGTTTCCGTGTTCCTGTCATTCATGGGTGATGAGGCTGGGGGGATCAAAATGTTTCCTTTACTCTTTCTGTATTTGTTCTTATTTATCCTGCTGATCCCACTGTTCTGTAGAGAATTCAAGGATCTGCAGTACCACAGAGCCCAGGAACTGAATTTGCTTCCTTGCTTTCTGCCATCACCCAATGTCTCCCTACCGCTGGAAAGGGCCACAAAATGTTCTCCTTTCTTTTTGGCCTGTTTTGTGGAAAGTAGCACTGTTTTGCCTGGATACAGCTTTTGAAATGGTGTGGGTGATTTCTTACCTGTCTCTCTGTGCTTGCCCCAGGAGCTGACCTCACCATGCACTGTTAGACACAGCTCACAGCTTTGTGGGCTGCTGCTCTTTCCTCCACATCAGGCCTGTGGGGTCTGAGAAAGCTGCTTCACAGGGTTTCGCTTCAGACCATCAAGATCTCTTTTTTCCATCATTAGAATGACCTTGAAGCTCAAAGACGCATTCCAGGCAAACCTCCTGATCCTGAGGATCTAGTCTCTAATGAGAGGAAGGAATTTGTCATTGCCTAACTAGAGTGTCCTCTGCAAGCTGAGACTTATTGCTCTGGGATGGCATGTTCTAAGTCTTTCACATTCCTCTACTGATTTTCACACCTAAGAACAAGACAGAAGCAACTGTCTCTTGCCCCCAAGATTTCCATCTACAGTAGGAGGGTGATTGTATATGAGAAGGCTTTAAAATGATCAGACACCTGCCAGATTGTCTTGATCCTGACTCTCTCATGAAATTGAGTTATATTTTTCTGCACATTCCAGCACTGATCGAGGCAGTTGTATTATAGAACCAAGTGTTATGAAATTGGTCTAAAGACAGAAACAAGTAAGGGTGAGAGTTATGTTTGATATCTGATTTATAATATCTCTAACTCACTCATTTGTAATGGTATCAGCTATTACTATAACTTACCAAGGAAAAAACACACTAAAATGTTCCTTAATGCAAATGGGTCCTTTCCTAAGGCTACATCTGTCTTTCTGACATGAGCCAAGTGTCATTACAACAGCAAGGGGTCAGGGGCTCTGTTGGCTACAGCTCCCTTTGCACTGAGCCCTGATAAGGAACCATCCCTGTCCCCTTCTCTGCCCTGCAGGGAACAGGAGATTTTGCCTGAAAAGGCTGAGGTGGGCATGAAGGACTCAGCCAGGATGGCCATGGCTGTGCCCAGGGTACATTGGCACAGTTGGCTCGAGGCTGAGGGACTGAGAGCTTCTGTTTTCCTCCTCCGGTTGCTCTGCTTGAGCAGACTTCTGAAAGAGTGTGTATGGGATGTGAATATGACCTCAGATTGTGCTTGGAACAAGCTCAGAAGGCAGCATCTTCATACCTTCAGTGCTGCTGCTGCTGCTTCATGAGCTGTCAGCACATAAGCTTTCCTGAAGCAAGGTTTGTCTGTGCACACTCTATGTTGCAGAGCATTTGCAGCGTACATCTTCAGGAGGAACATAAATGCTTCCCTGAATAAATAGAAATGACAAATTTGGGTTAAAAATTTAAAAACAGACAAACAAACAAAAAAAAAACCAAACAAAAAAACCCAAAAACTCCCTGTTTTCAAGTATCATAGAAATTTATTTGTCTGGTGGCTGAAAAGAAACCTACTTTCTTGCAACAGCAAGATGACAGGGGAAGCAGATGCATCAGGGTCTCTTCAGATGTCTACAAGACAAGACAAGATATGGAAAGATATGTTCAAATACACAGGAAAAATAAATTATCCTGGAGACCTGTGGGGATGGATTTTGGATGGCTCATAATTCTATAAACACTGGAACTGGAATTGTGCAAATCCCTTATCTTTAAGTTGTTGAGGAGCAGCCTCATGAAAAGGCTGAGATCTACAGTCAGCAGAAGCCTTGGTCAGGCCCCTGCAAGCTTCACTTTGTGCCTACAATTACTGAAAAAAAGAGCACAGACATCTGTGCCAGTGGTCCTCTAAGGACAAGGGTTATCCATGGACCAGGAATGGCTGCACTTTGGTGGATGTTTTGATAAGTACTGGTATATGTTGTTAGATTGCCAGAGGGTTGATTCATGCAAGTGTCAAATATTTTCATTAATCCATTTTTCCATCTAGTTACCATCTAGTCTCTGGCTCAGAAGCTTTAGGCTTTGGGTTTGGGTTGTGGTTTGTTTTTTTTTTGGGGGGGGGGGGGGGGGGGGTTGCTTTTGTATGGTTTGTGTTTTTGTTTGTTTGGGGCTTTTTTTTAACTGCGATTTATAAGCTGACTAATCTTTGCATGACGCTTCTTGCTTAAGAAGGTCAACATGCCGCAGGAATTGTATATTCCATCACTAGTGTAAAATTACTGTCAGCTTGGTGGCAAGTGGATAGAAAAAAGGAGCTGGATAGCTATCTAACCATACCACTGTGAACAGAAGATTTCAGAACATTACCAAATGTTCTGAAAGCTAGTAATAAAACTGCTTGATCCAACCTTTGGTGTAATCAGCAGGAAAACTATTATTAGATTCTGATGGACAGAATCCATAATTAATTTTTCTCTAATTTCTGAATTTCTTCTTTTACCAATTTTCACTTTGTCCAGAGAGACAGCTTCTCAATAGCAACAAAAAGTTACTTTTCTCTTCCTTTAAATACATGTAGAACAGACATTCTCAGTAGTTTGATTGTTTCTTACTGATAGACCAAAACCACTCACCAAAAATGGCCCTTCATAGTTGTCTCAGAGCTAAACATTCTAAACAGGTTGGATAAAATTAATTTATGAATCAAGTTCACAGGACTAAGTAATAATCCCAAGGCCCTGTGCTAAGAAGTTTCTGTATAGTCCTGTATTGACATCCATAGTCTGTGCTGCAGCAATGTGCCTAAATACACTGCACAATTAACTGCTGGCATAGGAGCACACTACCTGGTTTTCAGCATTATGACCTTTTCTATAGCTTTGTCATTTCTTTCAGCTCCTGAAGAACAGGTAAAGCAATCTTAGGCCCATTACAACCAAAGGTTTCCATTTTTGAATTCTTCTATCTTTGCTGCCATTTCTGTTATTCCTGAGAACTCTTCTGTAGTTGAGACAGCAATGGCATGAAATTCTCAGATTATAATAATTTTCAGGATAACTGTGTCTTTTACATCCACAGATTCATTTTTCTACTACCTGATGTTGTTTTGGGTTTCTTTCGTGGCTTTTTTCCGCTTTATGAAGAGGATGTTAATTATCTGGTATATTTTTATGGCTATATGGGTATCAGCTACCTTTGTGGACTGGTAGGAGTGAATCTGCATAATAAAACAGCTAGTACTAAAGGTCCAATGTCCATGTTATTGACTTTTTGGGGTTATTCTACTCTGAGCTAGCTCTAATTTGGTCTTGCAGAACTCTTGGTGGTGCAGTGCAATGAGGTATGCTCCTGAAGCAAACTTCCCACTCCAATTTCATCTGACAGGAATCTGACTCATGGTCTCCAAGACAGATTTGTGATAGGAACCAAAACACCATACGTGGGGATAATGTGAGATTTTCTTCAAAAGTGTTTTCTTGATCCAAACTAAAGCCCTGATGCAGATGCATCCTGAGTGATATGCTGAAAAGATTTGGAAGGTTGTCAGGCTGTAGACAGCTAATACCCAGGATGGAGCAATGTCTTCAACAGCTTGCACTGCTGGAGGGAACAGACAGAAGTTTTATGCCCAATGGTGGGATCTGAGAAGCCACAAGGCATTCTACGTGTTCACAGCAACGGAGTCCCTGGTGAGCCAAAGATGCTAATTTATTTCCGTCTCCACTGAAAATGCAGTCCCTGTTTCAAAAGTTTTGCTAAAAAACCTCAGAAAACATGTGGTTACAAAAAGAAGCTCTGCTGGGAGATGCATGTGCTGCATTTTCAGCTAGGTAGGCAAATGTCTTACTTGTCTAATGCATAGTTGGGCAATGTGATTTAATAAGAACTCAGTTTCACAGGAGGAGACCATTCAGAAATAGTAACTGGCATGTACAGCAGCTGCACTCTGCTTTTCAGTAATTTTTTTCCACCATTTTAATGAATGTTTTATGTTATCTTTTCTTGCTGCTCAATTGTCCCAGCTCCTGTTACTGAACACAAGGGCCGCCTTTCATGACCTGTATCACTCCACACTGACATAATATACTTATAATTCTGGAAATTCCAAGGCATATATACACTTCACGGTAACTCCCAGGCAACTAAGCCCTCTTGGAGTTAGCAATTTTACTGTATTTCATTCCACAAAGGAAATCCAACCCCCAAAGGAAGCAGTAAGCTCTGGCCACCCCTATAGCTGATAACAATCCAAGACTTTCATCACATTTTTTTTGACCCATTCTTGGCTTTCAGGAATAACAACAGCTGCTGAAAGCAATACAATTTTTAGTTGTGCTTTTTTACCTTCCCCCCTAGCAAGCATCCTTATGAGAGGCTGAGAGATTAAATAGCCTTGGGGTAAATCAATCTCCAACAGCTGTTGCCTCCAGCATTCTTGACTGTCAGTGACTTCATTGAAAACGTATGAGTGATCTTTCAGCATGTTCACAAGTGGAGAAACGTGTCAACTGGGAAATCTTTTTACCCCCAACCCCTTCTTCAAGAATGTTCATGGATGGTTGAATAGTTTCTCAAAATTCCCAGTGGTTCCATGACATTTCTTTCATTATCTCCTTGGTTTTGTTTGTTAATCTTTCTTTAATGCAAAGATAGCTCTAAAAAGGATGAGCATGAATTATGTTTTGTCAGCCTGAATATTCCCTTTGAGGGCCATTTGTTTGGATATGTAAATCAGCTTTCATAATGTAAGAGGCTAGGGCAGAACTGACTGGATGAGGACTGGTTAGGAATGTGGACTGAAAACCAAACAGAAAAGTGCAGACCACCACAGGCAGTTCCCATTTCTCATTAGTGCAGGCAGCTTTTACTTTGTGGCTGCTCTGTGACACTCCCCGACGACACAGATGGCTCCTGGCCCCTGTCCCTAAACATGACCTCGCAGCACTGCTGGCTGACCCCGTGTCCATCCCACACCGTGTCCAAGGCCAAGGCCTCTGGCTTTGGGAACACCTCCAGCCCATGGTCCAGCCCTGCCTCCCTCATGCAACACGGGCACAGCTGCTCCCCCCCTCACAGGTCATGGAGCTATTTCTTAGCAAAAATGGAAGGTTTGCCTGAGTTTGACTCACAAATCTGCTCTGAAATAGAGATATCTAGGCAGTCTGATCAATTCTTTTTGTTGCTCTAGTCACCCTAGTACCTACACTAGCAGCTGCATACTTTGTGTGTACCTGAAGCTGTCCCTGCTTCCATATATATCTTTATCAAACTCCATCTTAAGTTTATTCCCATTTTTCATATTGAGGAGTCCAATAAACATATTTACTCCTTTGAGACCAGAAACTGGCTTCTACTTTCTGACTAAATGTATTTAGGCACAATTTACAAGCATTTGTTGATATGATAAATGTGATCTTTTAGCTTAAGGGGCTTTTATCCACCTCTGATTTTTGGTGCTGGCTTTTGTACATCCATAACTTTTGGTGCATCTATCACTCTTTCTCTTCACCTTGTGACAGTCTGCTTTCAATAGAGCTGCTGTGGTAAGTTAGATCTGCAGGCTGGGACTGAGTAGGACTTTTCATGCTTGTGAATTTCTGGCCCAACAAACTATTTCTTTGAACTTGAGCTGTAACCTCAAAATTCAATATAAATCAATAATCTGAGAATTCATTCCTATTTTAAACTTTTGGTTTCTTTTGTCTGGGAAACAGTGAAAACACTCTTAGAACAGAATAAACTGGACATGTTTCACTTCCTGAAGATTTTTAATTGACTGAAAGATTCTCACTTGGTCATGAGCTTAGTTCTTCTTTCTTTTGTTAAGATGAAAGTCACCTTGTTTGAAATGCTCCATGAGGCACTTGCTTTTATTAAATGCAATGTTCCATGTATATTCCTATCTGAATTCACAAGAAAGTAAAGAGTCTTTGGCTATGTCTCACTTCTCAAGTCACATAACTTGCCATTGATATCCTGTGTCTGAAATTCTGGTCTCATGTCCACTGGCAGTGAAACATTGATTACCTTCAACAGAGTATTTCATACTGCAGGCTTAACAGATGAGCACAGTGAGGTAATTATATCTCATAAAAATGACCAGTCCTTTTCATTAGAATTGTAACCCAATTAAGGATTTGGAGAATTATTATATCTTCTAAAGCACTTGGAAAGCAGACCAGAGCTTTTCTTTCATTTTGGATTCAGGGAACTGCTGTGTCCAGTTTTGGGGAGACTGCGTCTACCAGTCCTTCCATAATACTTGACCAGACTAAATTTCCAGATGTGCAAAGTTTTTGTCACCTTGAAAGGTGACTCCTCTGGAATCACTGGATTATCATGTCACACAGAAACCCTGTGCAGGCTTTGGCAGCTGTATGAAGAGTGCTGAATCAGAGTGGATGTCTGCTGTATCTGCTGAGGATTTACCAGGCTCTTAATGCTCATCATGCTTCTGCACAGAAGTGAGACTAGTATGCTGGACAGCATTCAGATTTGAAAGCTGGGGAATTTCTCTTGAAATCTCATTTATTTTCTTCTAGAGTGTGATGCTGAGGTGAAAAAAAAAAATCAGTGAGAGAGACTTGTGCTGTATTAACTGGCCTTCGTACGAAGATCTGAGGTATTCTGAAGCCTTAATAAGGAGGAATCAGCAGTGTTAATTTATACTTCCCGTTCACCAAACTGTCCAAGCATGTCCTACACTGTTGTTCAAAAGTAGCCTGAGGGGATAAAAGTACCCTGAAGTCTAAATGATTATGAATAGGTATCTTATGCCATGGGGCAGAAGAATTAACATGAGTAAATTATGTAGCAGAAGGAAAGGACAATTCCATGCATTGATATTATATGACTGCAGTGAAATTTTGCAGCAAACAGTATTTATCATGCATAGGACTGTGCCTGGTTCCCCTGTAGCCAAACTGTCATCCTTGATGATAAGTTATCTATTCATCGTATCACAATTTTTGGGTAAAGAGGAGTAGAGAGCTGAATTGCCTGGCTTGAGGTCATGCTGCTGATCAGTGGATGTTGGAGTTATTTATAAGAAGCACAAAGAGCTGCTCATTATGTTCCCACAGCACAAAGAGCTCCAAAGGGACTTACAGCTTGCAAGTTTTACACTCTCTGTTTTGTTAAGCCAAGGGTTTGAAAATTTTGTCCTTGGGATATGCATTTACTTTTAATATATTAAAGTGAGAGCAGGAAGACATTTACAAACTTTAGAAAATATGTGCCATGGTCTCTCACACTGGAGACTTTAATTTTTTTATTTGACACCAATTAAAAAGCAAAGGTGAATTCTTTGTGGAAAAGAGATATCTTACCTCTGTGGTTCAAATGAACTGTCCGCAGTATATCAGCAAACAGTGCTCTTCCCAAGTACTTTCATGAATGTCAAGGTGACAATGTCTTTCACCCAATTAATCCCACAACTCCAATTTGACTGTGCTCCCACTCAAAAGACCTCAGGCCAGCAGGCCAGATTTCTTCTAGTAATTAGCCTTTAACCTTCCCAGTCTTTGCTTTTTCAATTGCCACCGTCTCTGTGTCAGACAGGAGTTTTATGCTTCTTTTAAAGCCTATTTCACAATGTCTCTGGTTTGACCTTTGGAGTATCTGCATTTATAAGGAAATTGTTTGAGATAGACTTTTTAACCACTATTTAAGACAGTGCTGGGACTTAGGCAACTTAATGCTTGCCTACATGCCCAGAAGTGATTCTATCCTCCTGACTACTTTAGATTTTGTTCTTTTCTTTATGAAGTACAGAAAACTATAAATCTGCTAGCAATTGGTATAATCAATCTGTATATATTAGAAGCAAATAGTGGTCATTTTACAAATTCAGAGATGGTGCTGTTCTCTAAGCTCAACCCTAACTAGCCACTACTGTGCCCACATTATAAATTAACTTGTATATACAGAGAAGATTCTTCTGTCTCAGACAGAACTATAAAAAATTCAGCTGTGTGTCCTGCACACTCCATCAATAAGAGTTTCCCTTATTATCGATGGATGGCAGCAGAAATGGACTCCTGGAGATGCAGTGCCTTTTCAAAGGCCATGGGCAGCACCATAACAAAGTCCCATCAGTTTCAATGATGTATAAAAATCACTTAGGTCTCCCAGATGTAGGAGCAGCCATTCAGGAGTCACAGAATCATCGAATCATCAAGGCTGGAGGAAACCTTCAAGATTATCTTATCCAACTGTCAAACCAGCACCACCATAATGGTTTCTAAACCAATCCCAAGTGCCACATCCAAACAAGCCTTGAACTCTTCCAGAGACAGTGACTCAAACACCCTGGGCAACCTATTCCAATGTTTAACCAGTCTTTCAGTGATTTCTTTTTTTTTTTTTTTAATTA
>VZRF01011328.1:241794-431812 GCA_013396875.1 Vireo altiloquus
GAAGGTTCAGTAATCTGAACCTCCCCTGGTGTGACTTAATGTTATTTCCTCTCATTCTTTTGCTTGAGTCATGGCAGAAGGACCTGACCCCCACCTGGCTACAACCTCCTTTCATGGAGTTGTAGAGAGTGGTAAGGTCTGTCCTGAGCCTCTTCTTCTCCAGACTAAACACCTCCAGCTCCCTCAGCAGCTCCTCATCAGGCTTGTGCTCCAGACCCTTCACCAGCTTTGTTGCCCTTCTTTGGACATGCTCCAGCATCTCAATGTCCTTTTTGAAGTGAGTGACTGAAAACTGAACACAGTACTCAAGGAAGATAAGTAGTCTGGCATTTCAACCCCAGAGAAATACCATTTGAAAGAATTCTAGAATGATAAAGTATCTCCTAGATTTTTATTTCATTTGGCAGGGTCTAGAGGAAGTTCTGAAGGTTGCTGGCTGAAGATGCTGAATCTAGAGGTGAATGCAGATTTCCAGAAAGATGATGGAGATTCCTGGGTATCCAGTTGATCTGAACTTATTTGATTATGGAGAGTTGTTGATAAAGTTGGTGATTCCACAGTTTCCTAACACATTTATTCACCACACTCAGATGGTTTCTGGGACTCTCAGACTTCCATGTATTTTCTGTCCTCTAAACGAAAAGTAGAGGGCTTTATAATTGTGGACCTTAAATGAAATGCTCAAATAGGATTTTTTAAATCACTGAAGATTTCATCATGCCTGAATTTAGCCTACCCAGAAATCCCCATGAATCACATGGGGACTCTTGTAGGAAGAACCCTGGACCCCCTTATCTATTGTTAAATGCCCTTTTGGGGCTGGCAGAATTCCTAAAGACAGCTGTGCTTATCAATGCTTCCCATAACCACTGGAAAGCTGCTTTCAGATCCTTCCAATGCCTCCTTTTTCCCAGACTGAGCAAGCCTCTTTTCCCAGGTCAACACTCCAGCTTGTCATCATCTTGCTTTCTCCAGAAGGTCCTGGGTCCTGCTCATGGTTGTGTTCTGGCTGCAGACCTAATCCATGCAAAGTCATCTATTTGCCCCAGCACAGCAGAACTGTATCATCAGCTGTAGGTGACTGCATAGAGTCTTGGAGTTCTTTTTCCCCAGACAATCAATAATCACAAGTAGGTATCTATTATATTCTTTCATGACAGAGATTCTGATCCTGAAAAATCAGAGCTGATCTCCAAAGGGGAGACATAACTAAATAAAGAGTCATGAACAAAGCAGCTGTTGCAACTGTGCTTTTGTCCATGAAGTCTTTAGGTTGCACTCAACCTTTAGTGATTAGTAATTAAAAAAATTGATTGGCACTTCGTTATTCTGCTCTGAATGACAGGTATGCTTACCTTAACAATATAATAAAATTAAAACCAGTTCTTGCTAACTACTCCTGTCACTCACAGAAAGATTCATAATGATCTGCACAGTTTTGGAAATTATTTCATTCCCTGAAGCATTTGAAATGGAGCTGAGCAAAATCTACTCTGTATTTTGTGAAGGAACTGCTGAAATTAAACTACTAAAAAATGGTGGCAAGCAAGATTTAAATTAAGTTCTATAACTGAAGATAACTATCTATAGCATAAGTCTTTTTGATACCTTCAAAGACTACTAATTTTCTTAGCTAGTGTGTCTGTTTTTAATGACTCACGTTTCATAGCAACAATAAAGCATATATTCTGGTGTTTTTAATGATTTTTTCTTTCAAGTCCAGTGAAAAATGTGCATAAGAAGCATTTCATTTGCTTAGAAATAATTTTTTTGTCCTTGAGTTTCATTTGTCTTCATTAATAGCATTTCAGAGGTTTGCAGGGTATCATTAGATGCATTTTGTCCCAAACAGGCAAGTTCTTCTGAGCTTGGTGTCATATATCTGATAAAATGAACAAAATGAACTTGTCCTGATAAATCTGTTTCTACAAGCTCGGTGAACTTAATTCACCAAAATATTCCAATTTCCAAAAGTATATTCCTGAATAGAAGAGTGAAGATGAAGCTCTCATATTTTCAGAAACCTCAATTTCTTTTTTTTTTTCTCCCCAGTGCTGTATTTCTCCTCCTACTGTGGGACAGGCAAAGGAAGGAAAATAAATGAGGCAGTGTTTCAAATTGAAAATCTCTCTTGTAAATAAGTTTCTCTCTATTCTTTGTTTCACCAGTAATGGACTTTAGTGGAATTATTTACAAGGTGCCCAGTTCACCTCAATATAACCACAGACATTATTTAGACAGTGGCATAATTGTGAATAGCATTTTCAGAGAAGTAAAGGTCACTGTCTCTAGCAAAGTGCTTCTCACCTAAATGAAGATGTGAATAGGGAAGTTATCAGCCTTCAGCTATTCCATGGCTAGAAAAGTGAAGCCATGTGTACAGACACACTCACAACTCCTGCCTCTGCTTTCAAAGGAAAATCGGGGAGAGGAAAATGCATCTTGGAGAAGGAGTATTGCATGGCAAACCGAAATGGAGTGGAGATGCAAAGGCAGAGGAATAGCGTGTGAGGCAAAGGTAATTTAGCACGTTAACAAGAGATAGACTCTGTGTGACTGCAGCATGGCTAAGCTGGAACTGGTGAGCCCTGCTGCTAGCTCAGGGCAAAGCAGCTGCCCACCCTTCTTACTTGGCTGCCACAAGCCCACACTAAAGCCCAGTTTGCCACAACCCCACTGCTGTGGGTGAATTTGCTCAGAGCCTCTTACAAGTAGGGCTTTGGAAAACACTCTATGCCAACCCCTTTCTCTTGGACTGGCACATCTTTTTCAAGACTATTTGGATCAACATAATCACTTTCAGGAAGTTTATTTTCTTTCCTGAGTAATTGCTAATGTCTAGAATGTCTTAATGGTCTTTTGTAGTTATTAGCTTATGAATCAATACAATGAGGATCTTGGTGCCAAAATCCTTCCTGGTTCACAAACAGCACAATCTCATTAATGAGGATGAGTTTCCATGGGGAATCTATCAGGAGCAGTTTTGGCCTCGAGTTCTCATATTAAGTAGAAAGCAGTGCCTAGAGCAATGCCTCTTGGCAGAGTCCAGCATTCCATCAAAGAGACAGACAATTAGCAAATGATTAGTATTCACAAACCATGAGAAGCTGCCAAAAATTCTTTTCTAATAGTCTACAATGACCTTATTGGGGTAGATTTTTGCTGGACTGACAGTTCCAGCAGTCGGGCAGATTGTGCTGGGGATCATCTTCTCTTGGTTTGTCAGAGACAAATCCTCCACGGGAGGATGACTGTGCCTTTACTTAGTGCAGCAAGAGGCACACCAGGGCTGGATGCTGTGACATCTGGACTTTAGAAGTTGCCCAGGACTGCAAATACCCATGTGGCCTATGGGGTAGGTTCTTCTGTTCGAGCATCTTCTTTTGTGAGTGGATGATTTTGTTTATCCAGTAATTAAAAGGCTCCTTATATAATATAAAGTGCAGAGTAGACCCTAAAGGAGACTTAGGTCTTGCAATGCTTGGCAAAGTGATTAGTGCATAGAGAAGGAGCAGTCCAGAGTAGTCCAGAACCAGTGACTTCTGGACTGAAGAGCTTGTTCCATTCGTCTACCTATTCATGTCACAGTGAATACTATGCTGAAAAAAAAAAGAAATAAAGTAAAAAAAAGACAAAAAAGAAGAAGAAGAAAAAAGACGAATGAATAATCTAAAAAAAAAAAAAAAAAGGACACATGAATAATCCCTAAAAGACTGGAACTCAGGACTCCTCAACCAAGAGAGTGATCTCACAAGGCTGTGGAGCCAGATTTATTTTTGCTTCCTTTGCCTCACCCAAGACTCTTGAGTGCTCTTCCATACAGTGGGCCAGCTTTAACAGAAAACATGAATAATATGTCATCTCCGGAATGCAACAGGAGTCTGTGGTCCTAAGAAAATCTATGCCATAAAAACTAGGGTGAGGAGCACTTCTTCTCTGGTGGCACTTCACCTTGAAGCAGAGGCCAAGCTGCACAGTTACAATACATCCAAAGTCCTTCTGGACTCCATGGCACCATGAGCATGAGTTCACATGTAAAAGCCAAACCATGTACCCAGGTATTGGGACTGGAATCTCCACACTGGTCCTAAGCATGGTTTTTATGCAGCTACTCTGTTCTGGACTTGTGAGAGTTGGCATGAGGCCTCTTATGTGTCAGCTGGCTTGAACAACACAGAGACCCTGGAATATTTAGTTATATGTACATGCAATTTTGATGCTGAAGATGAATAGGCTGAATAAACCACTGAAAGCTTTCTGCTGACTGTCAAAAGAACATAATGGGTCAGCTGAGACCAGAGAGTTAGTTTTAGGTGGATAAAGCTGCCATCAATTATTGTGGAGGCTGATTTGGTGTCATGAGATAATTGGTAGGCAGCAGCCACAGCCCCACAGCAGCCACAGTGCTGTCAGATTTGTGTTCAATCAGATTTAAACTCTGGCAAGAAGTGATAGCCTGCCATGGAGAACTTTAATTTTCTCTAAAGGAGTTCCCCAGAAGCACATTCCTGGCACAGTGTTTGATAGCAAAACTGGGCCACTCTGGTGTGAGACAGCAGCACACAAATCTCAAGCAACTATCAAAGAGCAGTTGGAGGTGGGTGTCCAGGAGGAAGATGTGCAGGATAGAAAGAGCTAATGGAGAAACCTAAATAACATTATGCAAATCAGGGCTACATACAGGAGTGAAAATCAGAAAGTTTACATGCAGCTCTTCGCTGAAGTCACTTGAGCTTCCCCAGGAGGTTAAAAGCAAAGTTTTTTCTGTGTTTGATAGCTCAATTTCTTTGAAAGAGCATCATGGCTGATTCCCATTTCTTTAAAGTTCTATGGATAAAAAGGAAGACAGAGTGTTGTGGTTTAAGGCCAGCTGGAAACTCAGCCCCACATCGCTGATCGCTCACTTTCCCCTCAACGGGATGGGGTAGAGAATCAAAAAGTGAGAAAACTCATGGGTTTAGATAAAGACAGCTTTATGGGTAAATCAAAAGCAGTGTGCACAAAATAAGGAATTGATTCACTCCTTCCCATGGGCAGGCAGGTGTTCAGCCACCCTTAGGGAAAGCAGGGCACTATCACACGTAACGGTGTTATAGGAAAGAAATACTCTGAAAATCACTCCAGAAATACTCTCCTTACTTCTTCTTCCCCAGCTTTATATGATGCCATACAGTATGGAATATTCCTTGGATCAGTTGGGGTCAGCTATTCCTAAGGTGTCCCCTCCCAACTCCTTGTGCTCCCTCAGTTTCCTCACTGGTGGGGTGGATGAGGAACAAAACAGACCTTGACTCTGTGTCAGCACTGCTGGGCAGTAACAGAAACATCCCTCTGTAATCCACACTGTTTCCAGAACAAATCCAAAATACAACCCCATGACAGGTACTATGGAGAAAATGAACTCTATCCCAGTCAAAAGCAGAACAGTTTGAGGATGCTGCAAGCACATGAACAGATTCTGCTAAGCTGAAGAAAGCAGCCTTGGCTTGCTGGTGTACTGCCTTCCCTCCCTGGGCTGGTAGCTGAAAATCCAGCAGCAAGCAAGAACACAGAAAAGAACAGAAAATACTAGAGAAAATATTACTTTCTCACCTGGAAGTCTGCTTCCAGTTGTAGCAAGACCTGGCAAAAATGGACATGGGGAGAGGCAGAGGTTGGTTTCAGAAATTATCACAGGAAAGGAAAAGCCACTCATGGGAATGAATTTACAAAGGATTTTATTCAGCATCTTCTTGTAGACTTTGAAGGAGCACATACAGATCCTTGGAGAAAGGAGGATGTCAAAATAACATATAGACAAAAAGTATATGGAATAAAATTAAAAGGGTACTACTTTTTACCACTATAATTAGCCAACAGTATACAGACTTTCAGTGGCATGGAATAGGTTTACAAGATAAGAAAAGAACAATTTCTTGTTGTAATGAATGCTACAGAGAGAGCACCAGCATCATGTGACAGCACCAATCCTATCAAAATTAAAATAAATCCATACATAAATAGATATTTTCTTAAACCTGTGTGCTTGAAATTATGCACCTGAATTCATGCCCAGACATTTGCATTAGCTAGTTTTGCACCCATGTTCAAAAATACTAGTCTAAAATTATTTAGTAGGAGATGATTGGCAATTCTGCTAGAGAGGAGAAGAGTTTTTATTGAGATATCAAACTGTCATGTTCCAGGTTAAGGAGGGATTTCTTTAGGGACAGAATCAACTACATGTGTGGCTGTATTGCCTAAGAGCTGCAGCACAGACTGTCATCAGTGTGTGCTGTTGCAGTTTGCTGTTGGCTCACCACCTCCGACTCAGTTCCCATTACCAGCACAGCCTTTCTTTTGCCCTCAAGGCTGGGGCAAATGGAGACATCCCAAGCTGCACTCCAGCTGTCTGAGCCTCAGGGTATTCAGATATTAAGCAGAGAAAGGGAAGCACCTGAAGTTTACTGACAAGTGGCACGATGTAAACACAAAGTATTAGCAAAAAGATGGAGACTGTCACAACATTGACTGGTGCCAGGTCAGCTGTTCTTGGGCTGTACAAGTGCTGTCCCTCTGAGTCCTTCCAGACACAAGGGGAGCACAACAGGCTTGAGGATAAGCTTCCCTTTGCTACTCAGTGACCTTACCCGGCAATTCAAAGGGATCTGAAATCTCTATATTCTGTTCTTTATTCAAAATGTTCACATCCTTCCTAATTACTGTTCTATTCCCACAAGCATCTTAACTTCCTTTTCTTAATAACCTTCTAGATTTCAGCAAATAGACACTGAAACAATGGCCGCTGCTACTTTGTGCTAGGTGCAGTATAAAAATAGAATAGGAGGGAAACTTTTCTTTGAAGACATCAAGATCTAAACAGATTTAAATAAATTGTGGAAAGGGAAACACTGGGCAAGAGGATGAAGTGATGAATGCCTAGTTACAAAATCAGTCAATGGGAGAGAAAGGAAAAGGATGTGCAGATTCCTCCTCTTAGGGAACAAGTAGTTTATCATTTCACTTGCCTTGTTTCTGTTACTGGTTCTGATGAACACATTTTCCCTTCTTTCCCCAGAACAAGTGCACCTACCCAATGTGCCAACAGTGCCACAATATTTTGTGCCTGAGAGAAGACTGACTCTTCCTTCTTCCCCCTCAGGTTGTGCTGTGCAGCTGTGACACCAGTTCTTTAATCATAGTGACAAGCAGAGTGGCTCTATGCAAATGTAAGCAAATAGCATTTGACATTTATATGAAGATGATAAAGACAAACATTGGGGGCTGTTTCGAGGGTGGAGAATGTTTACACTATGAGCACAAGAGAACATGGAAATTTAACGAAGCAATACTCCCAAGTCTGAGCTGACATGAGTTCAAAGATGGACTGACCTTGCTGGCTAAGTGGATGTTCCGCAGGCTGTTAAATACATTAAAACTGAAGTGCAGCATCTGGTTTAATATCACTCTTTCCAAGATACACCTGCCTTTGTCCTCCTTCTTCTACCATCTTTTCTAACAGATCTTTTGCATTATGTTAAACCTTGTATTGATATTTTTGTTTGCCAGTTCCCTCCATGTGAATTTAAAGAGAGAGACAGAAAGGAGTTATGAATAGCTACCTTTTGGGAACTTCAGAATATCTGTGGCTCGATCTAAATTCTACCAAAGGATCTTTGCAGAATCCTCAGCAGGAACTACCTTATCCTACATATACAACATCTAACACAGCTGTAGACAAATCTCAGAGGAAATATATAGGCACTTCCATAATACCATAGCAATAATAAAATAATATTATCTTTAACAGTACTAGCTACATGGATATGCTCTTTTCCTGTGGATGCTCCTATTTCTAGCCTGACTTAGAGGCAGAGAAGCAGAATACTAGAGGAATTTTTGCACAAGCTATTTTGATTCACCATGATTAAATTCTCCCATCACCAGATGAAGCCATTCTGTTTCAATTTTTCTTCAGAGACAATTGCAATATATTCCCCTACAATTGTAATACTGTCCTCCAACTGGAGGCACAAAGATAAGCCTCTCACCAAGATGCTCTCAGTTTTAAAAGTGAAGCCTGCAGGGCACTCTGGATCATATGTATACAAAAGTAAATGCAAGATAACTCAGTTTCTTACAGTTTGTAGTTTTTGACTGGATTTTGCTTAGATTGTTCTATTTTTGTTATCAGAGATGAGAGAAGAACTCAGTCATGAATCCTGTGTCACCTTCTTTAGGTCTAGAAATTCATCCGTTCTTTTCCAGCTTACTTTGTTAAACTTTCTTAGCATCTTATGTATCATTTCCTGCAGGGGTTTTTGGATTATCTGGAAAATAACTGGATGTTGTCCTTCACTGGATGTTTAGATCCTAGTTGTGTTGCAGGGTCCTTTATTGGAAAGTATTTACCTTTTCAGAGGACTGATAGAACAACAAGTGCCTGGAAATGTTTTCTCTTTTTTTGTCAAAACCACTGAAGTAAGCTATGCACGGGTATTAATCTGAGGATATTATAATTCTCCATATTTTATGTAAACAAGTGAGGATTTATCATCATGGAGTCACAAGGTGTGAACTGTCCTAGCTGATCTGGAGGAAACATTTGTGCTATTTCTAACAATCTATAAGACAAGTTTCCCTTCCTGTCAGTCTTCCATACCTTGTTTCTGAATGTCCTACACAATTTAGGATGAAAAATAACTGCTATGAAAAAATCATGTTGTAACATACACAACAAATCTTATTTATTTTATTTAAAGTCCATCTATTCCCATAAGGTGGACTTTCAAGAGGCCTTATCACTCATTGCCTGGAACACATGTCAGCAGAGCCCCTGGGTCAGCATTCCTCTTGCATTTAACTGTCTCCTCTTCATTTCTCTGGTGCCCACTGATGAATAGATACAGGTGTGTGCCTGAACACACACAGTGTTATCTCTTTTACAAGTCCATGTGTTACACACCTGTGAGAATGTGCCACCAATCCACAAGCAAGGCATAGGTCTGGTGTTTGTTGGAGAAGGGGAAGAAAGCCAAATGTAACTCTAGACTTCCCTGCCCAGCCTTTCTCACACTTTTCTGTGAAACTGAGACAAAACACAGGTCCTCCACTTTGACTCATTTGACTTTAACGCCTAAGCAGAGCTGAGTGCATATCAGGGAGCTGTGGTTTATCACCTGGGGAACTGCTCTTCAGCTGGTGCCAAAGTCCTGGTCACCATGGAGTGTAAACTGGCTGGCAAAAACTGTCCTGACCATGCGGCTGAGATCTCTCATTATGTGCATGGAGTGGCTAGCTAAGAAAATAGATATATAAAAATTTAATGAATATACTACATGGCTCATCAAACAATATGGAATTTGGTTTTCTGAGGTGCGACAGAAATATCGCGTTGCATTGATTGCACAGGAGAGACACTGCACCAAGTTTGAAGGCAACTTAGTGGTTTACAAAACCCTAACACTTGAGGGCAATAACAGGACAATGACTCACGGCCTGGAGTTAGTGCTGAGGCTGTGAGTTAATATATTGAAGGACTATAAAGAGATAAAAGCAACTGAAGATGCAAAGGCAGGCATTCCAAGGTAACACTTAATTTTCTTATAGAAATCTACTTCAAGAAAGCAATTCAACTCATCTCGATTAAGGAAGGGGAAATAAATCACGCTGCAGATGTTCCTCATGTTCTCTTTAAAATAGTGGGAACCCTGACAATTAGCTTTGATTAGAAAAGCAGCTTAAAGGTACTAAATCTCATGAAGAAGGATAATTTAAAAAATACTGGATTTTATTTGAAGAACATTGAATTGATTGTTGTCAACACTGCAAATTTTATGACCACACCAAGCTGTATCAAGTCACTGTAGGGAAGGGATGCCATCCAGAGGAATCTAGACAGGCTGGAGATGTGGGTCTGTGTGAACCTCATGAAGTTCAGCAAGGCCAAATGCAAGGTCCTGCACCTGGGTCATGGCAATCCCAAGAAAAAATATGGGCTGGATGGAAAACGGGCTGAGAGCAACCCTGGGGAGAAGGACTTGGGGTTGTTGGTTGGTGAAAAGCTCAATAGAACTCAATATTGCATTTGGGTCTGCTTCAAAAAGAAGTGTGGACAGCAGGTTGAGAGGGTGATTCTTCCCCTCTGTTCTGCCCTTGTGACACCCTGGAGTCCTGCATCCACCTCTACGGCCCCTAACACAAGAAAGACATAGACTTGTCCCCAGAGGAGGGACACAAAACTGATCACAGGACAGGAACACCTCTCTTATGAAGACAGGGTGAGAGAGCTGGGGCTCTTCATCCTGGAGAAGGCACCAGGGAGACCTTATAGAACTTTCCTGTACCTGAAGGTAAGCCTATAAGAAGGCTGGAGAGGGACTTTTCACAATGTAGTGATAGGAAAAGGGCAATGGCCTTAAGCTGAAGAAGAGCAGGTTTAGATTAGATATTAGGAAGAAATTCTTGATTGTAAGGGTGGTGAGGCACTGGAATGTGTTGCCCAGAGAGGCTGTAGATGCTCTATCCCTGGAGGTGTTCAAGACCAGGCTGGATGAGGCTCTGAGAAACCTGATTTGTGGAAGGTTCCCTGCCCATGTCAGGGGGTTTGGATCTTTAAGATCCCTTCCAACCCAAACCATTCCATGATTCTACAATATTCAATAAGAGGAAAGGTCAGCAGCCTACTTAAGCGGAACATATGTAAGTTCAAGCAAAGTAACAACTCCAACTAAAGGTGGTCCAGTAAATGTATGTTTTGCTCTAGCTATGTGACTAAAGGAGATTCTTTCAAGGGTACAGCTTAGAAATACTTTTTTAGATCACTGACTCAGAAGAGGTTCGCAAGGTCTCTAAAGTAGCTGTTGCAATCTGTTACAGTAGATAACTTAGGGAAACTTTAGTTCACAAATCAATGTCCCAATAAAATCAAACAACTCCTTTCCTAGTTGTCATACTTTATTGTATTAAGGCTCTACTTAATGTAGTTTTAGTTGCTGTGTCATTGATCCAATTGATTGGAATGGCTTCTCTTGAGCTTTTAATTTACTCAGAATCTTTGTGGAGGAGAGGTATTCAGCCTGGGCACTGGAATATAGAGTAAAAAAATAATTCTAGTTAGTCAAGAAAGTTATTTATTTGGTGTTTTTGACATCTGATTTTGATGACTCTGAGATCACATGAATGGTTAAAACCAGTAGCAGCTTCACTGTAGGTAGAAACACTATTCGTTGTTGGACTAATATAAATAAGGTCAGGAGTAAGTATTGAGTCTTATGTGCAAAAAAGATTCTGTTAACAGTGACTTTCCCTACACAGGAATCCATAAATCAGATACAGACCCTAATTGTTCTGTTCTGCTCTGATGGACCAGAGCAGCTGCAAAAGAAGCTTATCCAATTCCCTAAAGCAGGGAGGGAACTTCCAGTGGTGTTAGCTTTAACTTGCCTTGTCAATTGCCTTCTGTCAGAAATGAGATGAGCTGGGGGGTGGAAAAGGGACCTATGGCTGTTTGGGCCTTGTATGTCTCAGGTTTATCTTGGATGTGGGTTGTGGCTGGCGTGGCAGCAGGATGTAGTAAGCCATTTATAACAAACTTATTCTTTACTGTGTTATTTTAGACATTCTAACTGTGGATTAGTCAGTGAAATCAAAATCCTTAGGGCCTTTGGGGTGCTCTGGATTTCATTGACTTACTCTTGTCATCACTTCAGAAGCAGGTGAAAGCTCTAGGAAAGATCTCACAAATGGTTTTATTTCCATCAGTCCACAGCTGAAGAAAAATCCTAGATACATATAGGTATAAAGAGTTTCTTGAATTGCTCCTAACAGGTCCAATTATTTGAACAGTCTGGCTATGTGGAAGTGAGTATGAGCTGTATATACTCTAAGAATCTTGTGATATGACTCATCTCACCTTATTTAAGCCATATGCAAGGTCAACATCCAGTTTTTTCGGTCATCTAGACTCCCTGCAGGCCTTGGGCTGTGGGTAGCTACGGCTGGCCACAAGAACCTCTCTCTGGAAATACCTGCTTTCTCTGCAGTTGTGACAGAGGGAGAGTAGATATCTGGTTTTTAGCCTTCCTTCAAAAGCCAATGATAGATTTTTGTAATTCAAATTAAAGAGATGCTCCTGCATATTGCAGGACAGAGGCACATTGCATTTAAAATAATTTTCTTCTCATTTTTTGAGAATGATGATGGGTGAAAGATGATGGGTACAGGCACAAGAAATGTGTTTTAGCCCAAGATTATAAAAAACTCCATGCAAATTTCAGATAACTTTCAAAAATAGGCAAGCCAGAATAATGTAAAATCCTAAATTTCCCACAGCATTGTTGACTAGATTATGAAAAAAGTTACTTCTTTCTAGATTTTGAGTTTAGTACTGCAACAATTTGTGGGGCCAAGCCTAACTTAGGCAGAATTCAAAGTTCACTTACACTTAACTTTTGATCTGTAAGACTCTTTAATGACTTAGAAAATCTTCTCAATGGAAGTAGAAGATTATAAAAGCAAAAGCTGTAACAGAAGCTGTATCCTCTAGGGATGGCCCAATGCTTACAGGGTAAATTTGTTGCAGGCAGCAAACAAACATGACATTAAGTCAACTGCATGTGATAATTACTTGGCTAGGTCTGTGAATGTCCTTAGAACAGTGAGAGAAAGGAAACTGGGAAAGATAACATATTCTCCTTTCATATAATTAATAAACCAAGGGGAAAAATAAAAACATATGAAAAACATTTTCTGCATAGACACTTCTTCATGAAGTCTTTTTAGCACTTACAGGAATACTGAGGGGATGAAAGGACACACAGCATCCACTGAGGCCCCTTCTCCTCATAGTGTGCTGAGCACAAGGGTGAGAGCATTACAGAACGGCTTCTCCCAGAAAGGCATCAGCCATTACTCGCTGGCAGTCAGAAGCTTGCACTTTGTGCCCTAGAATGCTCCCTGCTTTGGTTCTCATGCCTTTGTGATACCAAGCTACCAGAAAGGAGAGGGTTCAAAAAATACGGTTCTGAAATCCCTCGAGATGTAGTACTTCAGGGCAATATTTTTCCTGGAGAGGAAAAAAGAAGTAGAG
The DNA here is from genome assembly GCA_013396875.1 of Vireo altiloquus. NCBI lineage: Eukaryota > Metazoa > Chordata > Aves > Passeriformes > Vireonidae > Vireo > Vireo altiloquus. Next base: position 254,864 of record VZRF01011328.1, read on the forward strand.
AAAACCTTGGGAGGTTGATTTGGCTGCCGTTCTGAAGGCAAATCTGCTGCCAGATTTTTATTGTTACTCAACTCTTATTTCAGCAAGAATTATATTTATTGTAAATATGTGAAGCAGATGAAGGCAATGACTCTTGAACTAGATCGAGTCTGAAACAAAAATAAGGCCTTGTCATTCAAATAGCTCTGAAATACAAGACTGTTGTAAGCAGCATTTTTTTTTCTATTATGCAATTCTTAAATTATTTTCTCCTTCATTAAAGAAATCCAAGGGACAATAGAGCCAGGAAGACAATGGACACAATGAACAAATATGTGTAAGAATATTATATGAAAGAAAAACTGCACAGTTCTGGAAAGACATCTGTTGAACATTTTCCTTCATATGTTTTGGAGGGCTAGAAAAGCAAAACACTGAAGATTTACACTAGTGAAGGCTAGAGTTTCCTTAGTCCTTTAGTCCTTGTCAGCTTGATGGTCAACTTGACATTCATGTTTATTCTATGGTTTTATCTGAACAGTAAAATCATAGAACGCAGAGTCTAAGCTTTTCATTGCAGAGACTGACTTTGCTTTATATAGCAACTACAAAATTAGATATTATTGCAACAGCAATAGTAGTTTTGACATAGCATGTGCCCATTTGGTTTCCCAAAATCATGGCATTTTTAGAAGTTCTATACAAGTTCAAAACAAATTCTAGCAGATATTTTAATTCACTTCATATTTTGACCCTTTAGGGTTTAATCATATTTTCTAGCTTAGTGTGATAATTTCAAGACCAATAAACTGTGTTTCTTCCACTTTATTTTATGACTGACAACTATGATTCTTACTGCATTTACAAGACTCCAGGATCCAGGCTCTTAAGCAAAATGACAATATATCATCATGAAACAGCAAACACTGGTAATTATGTGTTGGGAAAGCAGAAGATGACAACTCTTCATCTTCAAATGACTATACATAAATGTACATTGCAAAGAGGAAGTGTTAACTGCTTCGAAACACCAAGATGAGTTCAATGCTGTGATTTTGTGTTAGCCTTAAAGGCAAGATCCACTCACTACTGTATATAACATTTAATCAAGTACAAATGGTTTCGTGCTATTCCTTCTTCCTAGTTCTCTGTCTCTTCCCTTTATGCCTTGGGGATACTTCCCTCCTCTGCAAGAATATTAAAGTAAATATATATTCTCAGATTTCAGAGAGCAGTAATTACAGAATAGAGAGATCAAATTTCCCCAGCTTGTAATTTTCATTACTTCATTCCTTGCTCAGTGATGTGAGCAGACAAGCTCCAAAAAACAGCTGAAGCCTGGTGTGGAGGACTGATTTTACCATGAGAAGAGGAGGAGGGATTAAGTGGGGTGTAAAGGGCTTGAGAACAGATTCAGATGCACAGAAGAGGTGGAGAGAGGCAGAAGGAGTGATACTGCAGAGGGGGGTAATTTTTGACATAAACCCAGAGAATTAGCTTCTCTTTTGATCACCAGGCCCTTGAGAACCCCAGTTAAACTGGTTGTAGGAGGGAAAATTGGTGATGAATCAGCCCCCTCCCTTTGCCCTTTTGAGGCAGTGTAGGGTGTCCTGTTCTCCTGTTCCCAAATCTGACAACGTAATTTCTCAGACTGAAGAGGTGGAGAGTGTCCCATTCTCCTGTTCCCAAATCTGACAGTGTTATTTCTCAGACAGAAATCTCACAGAACTGGGATCAGCAGATTTTTAGATACATGCATTTGAAAATGAACAGAAATAAAAAGACAATAGTCACCCAACTGTGTGCTCCTGAAATCCCAGAGCTCTCACTCTTCCTTTTGCATTCATCCAGGTTAGAGGTTTCCATACATTTCCAGATGTGGCCATCTCCAAGGAGCAGATGGGATTAGATGGTGAGGAGACATTTAAAGGAACCATCCTTGATTCCTTCATTCCTATTGACACTGTCTGTGAAGAGGAGTGATCCCAATAGATCTGTGCTTGCTTCAAGGTGTTCCCCACTTTCTCTCTGAAGGTGTGAAGATGGTGCACACAGGATAATTGCTGTAGAAGGATGAGCCTAATTGTGAACATGTTCCTCTGTGGCCTCAATCTTCCCCACTCATTTGGAGATTCAAAAGAACAATGTACCATACTGCATTTAACCCCCCAGAGACACTGAAGAGAAAGGCAATAGTTTTGAGGGTAGTCATAAAAATAAATACAAAACACAATTCAAACTAGATGAAAACCCTCCATATGAATTTTTATTGCATTTTGAAATGCCTGAGAGTCCTCAGTTTTAAACCTTAAAGCCTCTTATCACCAGGAACTGACAAGTAAAGGAAAATGTAGAACAAAAAAAACATCGCAGACTGCAGCTTGATAAGACAACAGAGTCCTTCAGAAGCAGCAGTCAAGGTGCCCTCCTGATGGAGGATTTGAAAACTAAGGTATAATTTGCTGCAATCCCATGTAGGGCTACGAGATACTCATCTGGAATTTGTAACGAGCAGAGCTCACATCCAGCAAATTCCACTCCATGAAACACCAGTGGGCCCCACAGCACACCTGATGACCTAAATGTCCTTGTCCCATCTTCCCTCACACTCCCCATAAAGGAGGCTTCCTTCCCTTCATGCTGAGTTGGGTTTGTTAGTTGGTCTATTGGCTGGTCTGGCTGAGCCACAGCTTTCCTCCCTGATCTACATTTGCACATGATAAGCAGGATGGAATTTGCCAGCATATCAGCTGGAGTTTGCAATAATAATTCATCACTCTCTCCAGGTTCACTCTTGCTCTTAAAACTCAGAGTTCACAAATGGAGAGAAAAAAACCACAACCCTTTGCTTTATTCCTTAGACATAGAAAATCCCTGACATCAGCTGTCCATTATGTATTTTGTTTAAAATCTCAGCCCACCAATAATGAGTGTTAATGTGTGTATGTATAGCTACAGTTAAAGCTGACATCCACTGTGTCATGCAGGACTGCCAGGTCTCTTGAGGTGCACATGAAGATCCATTTGACTGTTGCCTTACCTTGCTGGGAAGGTGTGAGGTATCACCTAATCTGCATGTGTTAGACGTGCTCTCCAGGACAGAAAGTTGGATCATAAGTTGTAGACACCTCAAGGTACTGAGCTGCTGCTGGACATCCAACGCTTTAAAGATCCTTGTATTTAAGGATAGAACAGAAGAATACCATCCTGTAGCTCATTGCAAGTCCCTCATGAACCAATGTAGCAGACGCTGTGTGTCTCGGGATGCAGTTTGGTTCCTGCCCTGATACATCTTATCATCTCTTCAATCAAGACGGTGTCTCTTGTAATGCAGTTACCTGGTGACTTGGATACAGGAAGAAACCTATTTGAAATTTAAACAAGTTGACAGAACTAAGGGTCAAACTGCCATGAAAGCATCAAGGGCTGGATTGAGCAGTGGAGGGCAGGATGGGGCAGGAATATCTGAGCTGGTATCACCAGCTGCAGTGCTGGGATGTATGTCACACCATGGTGTCAGGTACTAGCAGGCTTGTCCTGCATAGTGACCTCCACTCTCTGAGAAAGATGGGGACAAACTTTTTAGCAGGGCCTGTTCTGATAGGACAAGGGACAATGGTTTTAAACTGAATGAGGGAATTACTTAGATTAGTTATAAGGAATAAGTTTAATACCATGAGGATGGTAAAACCCTGGCACACATTACCAGAGAGGTGGTAGATGCCTCATCCCTGGAAATATTCAAGGTCAGGTTGGACAAGGCTCCGAGCAGCCTGATCTATGAGTGATTGTCCCTCTGCACATGGGGGGTGGATTAGATGATCTAAAATGTTCCCTTCCAACCCAAGCCATTCTAAGATTCTGTTTGAGAGACATAAATAGGGGGAGTGGTCTTGGATTAATGTTCTCGGCTGTGATTTCTCTAGTATTTTATTAAAATGCATCAACTTGCCTTAGTGTCATCTCCACAGCTGCTAAAGTCTCACTGATTTAGGAAGATCACCACCTTCAAAAAAGAGAGATAAATTTGGTACTAGGCCATCATCACCTGCAAATCTTTACAAATCAAGTCTGTGCTTATCCTTTCCAAACAGAGGGGGCGGAAGAAAGAGAAACAGAAAAGGGACCTAAGCAGGGAAGTCCTGCTCCCCTTTCCCTTCTGTGAAGCCCTTTGCTGGAGGGAAGCTGGGCGGGAGTGTTAACCGGGCACCAAGGCGCCCGTGAGCTGCGGGGCACAGCCTCTCCACGCCGCCTGCCCGGGGACAGCCCCGCAGCCTCCATCGGCTCCACTGGCTCCTCTCCCTGCCCCGGAGCATCCTCCAGCCCCGAGCAGGGCGGGGGCTGTGGCGGGGCCCGGGGAGGCCACTGGATGGCAGCATGTCCTCGCCAGGGACCGCCGGCCCCGCCGGGCACCGCCCGCACAGCCGGGCAGCGGGAGGAGGGGAGTGCGCGGGGAACGTCTAACTTAGTGTTTTCCTTCAAAGTCCTCCTTAAAAGCAGAATGAAAGGATAATTGCTCTTTTTTTCTTTTTTTTTTTTTTTTTTTTTTTTTTTTTTTTTTTTTTTTTAAGTTTCAGTGCTAGATGCCGTGAAACAACAGAGCCAGCGTGTGTAGCAGATCTTTGGTCACTGTACCCCCAAAGCACTGGTGAGAGTCCCCTGCGGCCACTTCCCCATCACTCACAGCCCCTGACCTGGTGCTGGGTGAGGGATCCTGACACACCAGCCCCTCAGGCACGAGAAAATGTGGGTTTTCTTCCAAACCATGCTATGAGGTCTTTTCCACCCTAAACGACTCCATGGTTCTATGGAGCAGAGAGAGGGCTGCTAAAGAAACACGTCCTGCTTGTAGAAACCCAGCGGGCCCAAGTCTGCTTCTTATACTTGGAGCAAGAGAGAAGAAAGAAGACAGACAGGCCTTTATTTAACCTTTCCTCTCTCCCGTGCTCCTAGGCAGCCTGGGGCTGTCCAGATCTTAGGGCAGCTTTGAGAAGAGATTAGCCAGAGCACTCTGGGCTGCAGTTGCAGCTTCCTCCACCTCCAGACTTCCTCTAGACTTTCCCAGCCAAAACGGAGCAAAACTACCCAACATCAGCTCTGTCTTGGGTCATTTTTCTTTCTGCAGCAGGAGCACTGTGCTAGGGTGGACCTGCACTGGGACATGTTTGCTGCACTTCATCCCCTTCTACTAGCTGTCACTGACACATTCTGCTCAGCAGTGACCACAACTCACCCTGTCATCCCAGACCAAATACCAAACCTGTTTTGCTACAAGGAGAGAGCAGCAGCCAGCAGAACTTGGATATATTTTCTCCTGACCCTGCCCTTTAGATGGGCATTGAGAGGGCCAGCTTGTTCTTCCTCACCCATGCCCTTGCCACACCATCTTCTTGAGCTGTTTCTCTCCCCTCAGCAAGGTCACCTTATGTTGCCAAAGCTGCATAAAGGGGCTTTAGTGCAGTTTGAAAGTCAATCCAAATTATCCTGTAATTACCACTTGTGCTTATAACAACATGAAGGAATGAACTCCTTTGCCCCTGGGCAGTAGTCCAGCCTGCCCTTGCTTCCTCATCTGCTCCCACCCTCCAGTCTATCAGAAGTGTCTGCCAAAAGCAGGATCATGCAGGAGCCATCCCGAATTTCCCCCTTGTACTCTGAGAGCTGGGGGGATGTGTCTTAAAGCAGCTGCTTATATCCGAGGCATTAAACTTAATTAACTGCAGTCTCAGAGGGCAGAAGCTGGAGCAATGGATCACCCTATTCCCTGCTGTGTTGATACTTCCCTGTGGTCAAATCATCTGATTTATATGGTTCCCTTTCCACTTCTTGCACAGACAGATGACCCATGACAGTGCTGAATGAGGAAATGACCACATGAATTCCTGTGTTTTGCATCATTCAGGTCAGATCTGATAGCCAGAGCCACACCTTTGGCTTTAAATTTGCACAGTGGTTTGGATGTGACGCTTAGTTAAAAGAGCTCTGAGGCCCTTGCACATCTTAACACTGGTCACTTGGCTTGCGCCTCCTGCCAGGAGAGCTGGAGTTGACAAAACTGACCATATATTGACTTGAATGGAATGGGATTAGTAACAGCACAGATGAAAAAGGCTGTCATGCAGCCATCATTTCCAGCAACTGAATGCAGACCTCTTTTCAGAGGCAGAAGGAAGTGCTATCTGCTGTCAAATCGCAGGGAAAGACTCACTGAAGAGTAAGTGACTGACCTGAGTGGGAAAAAAGAAATAAATCCCTGTGGCACATGCACTCAAGGAACAGGGCCACATCGTTGAGATGGAGCAGACTGGATAATCCACAAATGACCAGGTCCCGAAGCAAGAGGGAGGCAGTAGAAGAGAGGGGGTGTGCTGTAAATGCAGGAGGAGGTGCCAGGAAGGAGCAGTATCTGGAGGAGGAGGATTTGGCTGTGTGAATCTCACTTTTGGCACATGAGTCTTGGCAGGTCTTGCAGGGGAGCTGAATGCTGCCTGTATAGGACACATCTGAGGACACTGCTTGGCTCTAGTGAAAATCTTCTAGGGTGTGGTTCAAACACTCTTCTCCTGTAAAAATGCAAAAGCACTCAAAATTGCTTTATCTGGGTGCTCTGCAGTATCTTTTGCCCCTCAAATGCCAGAAATAGCCTTGAAGGATAGTGAAAACTGAAAGGAGACTATTGCAGCTTTTTAAAAAATACCAGCTGAGTTACAGTTTAGAGTAGAAGCTAAAATCTTCTACACACACCCATCAGTGTAAGGTGCCTGTGTGCTTGTTATATAAGGCAGTTATAAGATCATGGAAGAGTGAACAAACAAACAGAGGGAGCCTGTTAGACTCCGGGACTGCAAGCTCCAACAGGTTCCCAGCACAGTGAGACAGCTTGCTGAACAAGGGATATTCAAAGTTTCAGTCTTCTCAGTATCCTTCTTGTAGCTGTTTCAAATGAAAGGCTTGCAGTGATTTTTAAGCCATGAGACATTCACTACTTGTGGAGGATCCTCCTCTCTCTTCCCTGGCCCAGCATCAGGAGAATTTTTTCAGTTCTGTGCCTCTGCCCCACTCATGCCAACTGAGTTGGCTGCATTAGGCAACACTTGACATCTGCATCCCCAGTTTTGCTTAAAAGAGCCTGATAAAGTCCCTAGTCTTTGGCATTGTGTTCTCAGGGGATGAATAACTGGAAGTCAGAGCTCAGAGTTGCCTCAAGCCTGTACTACAATAGCAGGGAAAGTTAAGAAACATTTAAAGACAGAGTCTGAGCTGGGGGGAAATGGCTCTGGATGTTTCTGTATGACTGTTAATATCAACAATCAATTACTGACTTGAACTCTTACGATGGACTGTTTCAATGGGAGCACGTTAGAGAAATGACTTATGGTGACATCATCACCCTCCTTAATTCCCTGTGTGTCATTCCCTGTTACACTCACCAATGCCCAAGTTCAGCATCCCACAGGAGTGAGTCTTACAGGAATGTGTGGCTGCTCCTTCATTCTGGGCACTGTTCAGATTTCTGAGTGAGATTCTTTACTCATTTTGGTGAGGATCAACTAATTTCTGAAGCATTTAAATTTTGTTTGACTTCTCATGGCTTATCTCTTGAAAGAAAAATGCATTTCCCTGTGTACAAAGACAGATTTTAGGTGACTTCCTAGGCCAAAATTGAGTCACATATAGAGTTTTAGATACTTCCAGGTGGATAACAGCTGAGCAGAGGGTGTGAACTGCAAGCTATGAGCTGGATCCTAGGTAGAATCCAGGCACGTGCATCCTTAGGTGGTTGTGAGGCAGGGATATTTACCATTCCAGGCGTCAAATGTTTGAGCATTACAGAATGCAGTGACAAGGATGAGAGCAAGAGCTGAGTATCCTCTTCTGTTATTTTTGTTTTCTTTGATTCTCTATGCTTTATGATAGTTTGCAAGATAAAGATTTTCTGATGTTTCCAGTGGCATCAGCTGAGCAAGGGGATAAATGGTGATTTAGAATGGAAACCAGGCAAAAATGCAGTGTGAACTTTTGGGGTTTTTTTTGTCCTATTTGGAGGAGAAACAAAAAATAAATTAGTGGTATCAAAGATAACAACGTCCTCCTGGAACCTCAGCTCAACCTATTGAGTCAAATTCCCCCATGTATAATACACTAAAATATGTCCTGATTTGCTTATCACAACAAAGAATGAGCATGCACACGCCAGGGGTGGGGTGCTGAGTGGTGAAGGTGTCTTGCTGCAGAATGGAAATTCTGAGTGGGAGTCTTGCTGCCAAAGGCCACTCTCTTCTTCTTTCCAGCTGTTCCTGGTCTTACAGGGTAGAAAAGTTCAAACAAGCCAGATGCTGCACCAGTCGTGTGGTTCCCCTGCCTCCTCTTGGTGTACATTAATATTTCCAGCCTGCAATGGATAGAGGCTTGAGACCTTTGTTGTGGAGCATGACCTAACATGAATAAAACAGCCTTGAACTGCCCAGGGCTGTCATCTCCTTCTTTCCTGTAGTGTGAAATCAGTCCTGCTTGTGCCTGGCACACACTGACCTCAAGCCTTTGCTCTTCCCTGACTACAGACTGTGTGTTCTGTAGTCACCTTTTTATTCATTTCCTCTGCTTCTGCTCCTGTGTCTGGTCCTGGCAAAACACAGAGCAAGCACAGAGCTGTGAACAGCCATTTGGAGAGAAACCACTGGATGAGAAACCTGTGCTCCCTAATCTCTGTTGTATTTCTGCCTGTGTGGCTCTTACACAGGCCATTCAATTCATTATAATGTGTGGGACAAGACTGTTCCAACTTACCCTTTTCCATGTAATAGAATTTTACAGAATTAAATGCTGGTCCTCTCTGTAATGGTTCCTGAAACACTGCCATTTGCCACATCCTATAGACCTCTCTGATATTTTTTTCTAATCACAGATAATCTGAGGGGTTGTTGTAACATCCCCACTTTCTACTTCACTGACCCAGCCTGGTAATTACAACACCACTGAATCTCTCTTGGGTTTGGCAACAGGTGTCATGTGCTTGAGTGATGAGTAGACCCAGCTGTTGTGTTTAATTTTATTTATTTAGCCTGAACTCATGTGAATTCAGTGACATCTAATCTACCAAGCACTGAATGAATCATGCAGAAGAGTTTGTAAAAATCCTGGATATAGCTTCAGAGTGTGCAAGCCATTTTCCTGGAAGAAGTTGTGTAGAATTTCATTAGCTGCATAAATCTGGTAGGAAGCTCTTCATGTCTGATGCATTGTTTCTCTGGGATTTTTAAGGTGTTGTGAAAGTCTGCTGATGCAACACTCATCCTTTAGTTTGACATTACAGGAAAAAAAAGTTATTTTTATCCTGAGTGGTTTTATTTAGAAAATATTATCAACTTATTGCTCTTGTATAGAATCTTCAGCTGATTTTCTGTTGCTAAACACTTCTGTGAATATACCCTGACATCAGGGGTTATATATTTAGCCTTCATAGGATGAGTTACAGATGGCTTGAGAAATATCACATTCTCCATAACATGAGTTTGCCTTAACAGAAATGACAGAGAACAAAGAGCTAAACAACTAACCAGGATAATAGAAACCTTTCTATGGCTCAGGCAGAACATGATGTATTGGACAGTGGTCCATTGCCTGATCTGTGCTGTAGATGTTAAACAGTGACCACCCACACTAAAAGTAATTTGTTTGTTTCTCCTGATGATTCAGGTTTCAGAACTGTTCTTTCTTTTAATTATTGTGTAGCTCTGATTTTTAATTTATTTATTTTTGTGTAAAATCACTCCTCAGAGATACCCCTTCCTTTTCAAAATATGAGAAGATGACTGAAAGTCTTCAATGTCTGCTTGTCTTTTGCTTGGAAAGCCTCTTTTGATTCCAACATTTCCTAATGGTTAGAGCCCAAGTCGCAAAGACCCTTTTTTCATTTCCATCAATGTTACGTCCACCAAATCTACAGAAAACCATAAGCTGCCTTTCGAATGGGAGCACTGACACAAATATCCTTTCCCCTTCTCTCCCTCCTGGGGACTTGCAACAAGTCCGACCCGCCTGTTAGCAAAGCAGGATTTCTAAGAACCAGTGTAGTGTGACAATGTTTGCATTGGGTCATGGTGTTGATCCTCTCTTTTGAATTGCTTCAAATGCTTGACCCTATAGAAATCTAGGCTGAAACAGTATCCAGGACTATGCAATTGTTTTTGGGAAACATTTTGCTTGGAACATTTCTCCCAGTGAGAACCAGCAGCTGTTTTAAAATCTATCCTTGTGACTTGCACCACATAGCTCAATAGCAAGTGCCAAATGCCTGTATTTTTACTAATATTTTCCCAGAGAAACTGCTGAAAGACAGCAGTATATTTCACAAGGCAGATACTCTGCCAGGTACCTGGATGGGCTGCACGGCAGGGACTGGGGGAACAAAGTTCCTCCCACTATAAGAAAAGATTGAGTTTGTGACCACCTGAGAAACCCAAACATACATAAATCTGTGAAACCTGACGAGACACTTGGTCCTAAGGGAGCTGGCTGATGTATTTGCCATATATGATATATGGAGATGTAGGAAGTTAAGTGAAGTCCCTGGTGACTGAAAAAAGGGAAGCTTTGTACCTTATAAGTGCAAGGTCCTGCCCATGGGTTGGGTCAATCCCTGTACTGTTGTCAATACAGGCTGGGGGATGAAGGATTGAAAGCAGCCCTGTGAAGCAAGGCTTGGGAATGGTGATAGAAGAAAGGCTGGGCATGAGCCAGCAGTGTGTGCTTGTGGCTCAGAAAGTCAACATGCCCTGGGCTGCATCAAAAGAAATATGAACAGCAGATCAAGGGAGGTGATTCTCCCCCTGTGCCCTGCTCTGCTGAGACCCACCTGGAGCACTGAATCTGACTCTTGAGTCCTTAGTGCAAGATAGAAATGGAGGGAGTCCAGAGCGCCACAAAAATGATGAGAAGACTGGAACACCTGTCCTCTGTGGGAAGGCTGAGAGACTTGGGGTTGTTCAGCTTGGAGAAGAGAAGGCTTCAGGAAGACCTTATTGTGGCCTCTCAATACTTAAAGGCAGCTTGTAAGAAAGAGGGAGATGCACTTTTTAGCAGGGCCTGTTGCGATAGCAGGAGATAACTGTGTTAAACCGAAAAAGGATTGATTTAGATTAGATGTGAGAAAGAAATTTTTCAGTCTGAGTCACTGGTTGCCCAAAGGGAATGTAGATGCCCCATTCCCAAGGTCAGCTTCCATGAGGCTCTGAGAAACCTGGTCTCATGGAAGGTGTCCCTGCCCCTGGTAGAGTGTTGGACTAGATGAGTTTTTAAGGTCCTTTCCAACTCAGACCGTTCTGTGATTCTACAATGCTCTTATTTTTAAGAGGATTTTGAGGGACTGGTTGTCTCTTTGAGGTTGTAGGCCAGTTTCTACTTTGGCTACACAATACTATGCACATGCTTCAACTAAGGCAGATTTTTTCATTTAAAAAGAAAGCCTAATTTTTAGAAATGGCAGAGAAAGAATAAATTCCTAGCTAAGTAACAAGGAGTGTTTTCTCAATAACAATACTTTTTAAATAACCAAGAAACATAGACAGACTAGTCTGGGACAAAGCTTGTCTGCAAGGTACCAGACTGGAAAGCTGACACATTAGTGTTAGTTCTTACAGCAGCTTTCAAACAGTTTCTGTCATGAATGTTTAATTCAGTTTTTTCTTCGATTACTTCCTTGCATGGATAGACAAGAAAAAAATGTCAGACTTGCAACATATTTTGACATGCTAATTTTCATGGGCTAAAACATCTTGCAGGACACTCTCTGGAGCAAGTCTCTTCACTAACTAACTAAAATGATGGACTTTTAAATAATTAATGATTTCATTATCATATATTTCTGAGGTGGGCTTTTGATATTTTATTGGGATGTCTAAAGTATTTCCTTTTCCTTCCAAATACCCCAAATTTAGAAGCAAAGAAATGTAAAATTTTTAAATGGTATTTCAGAACTGCACACACTTTTTCCTTGTTGATGAGGAAACAAAAGGCACAAAAATGTAAGTGGCTACTCAGGAATGGGAAGTCAATTATAATACAGGAATCTGCCATGCTTTAAGTTGAACACCTCTCTCAGTATTAAACTCCTTTAGAAAATGTAGAGGGTCTCAATTTTTGATATGCAACACCTCTTCTAAAAGACCTCTCCAAGTCCTTCTGTCCAAGGAAATATTTGAGACCATATGATTTACATTTTCCAAGTGCTCATCTGTAACTTATGCTGCTTATCCAGGTTTCACTCTGCCACACAGTGAGGGGGTGACTGTGACACAGAGAGCAGCCTGTCCAGCAGCAGTGAATGACTTGTCCCATTTGGTGCTTTTTGATCCAGTCAAACCTACAAGGACACTGACAATTCAGAAAAACACCTGCAATAGAAAAACAATTTTACAGCTCACCTCCTCACCTCCACAGCATTGTGGAGCACTGAAAACCTCTCCTGTATTCTAGTCTCTCAAAAGCAAACAGCCCATCTCTCACCTTTGCTGTATCAAAGAGNTTATATCTTATATATAAAGAGTATATAGAGTATCTTTGCAGTATAGACAGACTGATCTGCGTTGCTTCTGTTCAGGTGGTCCCCAGCCATCCCCACCCCATTATTCAGAAATCCCCTTGCTCCAAAAGCTATCACTTTGGGTGGTGAGAAGCCTTGGAGAACAATAGAAAACAGGACAGTCAGAAATGGAAACTCTTTGAATATATATATATATCCGTCTTTCAGCTAAACTCATATCACCTCCTTTTTGGCAAGTTTTATGTCCTTTTTAATCCAAATTTAAAGCCAGATGACCAAGAAGATAGCACAGTTTACTTGTTTCATTCTCTCTGAACACTTGCAGTTAATAGAATGACATTATGAATGCAATACAAGAATTTTAACCCTGCAGATTTAATCTTTTTCTTCCTGGTGTTCTGGGGATGTCTTCCATGTGTTACAATTCTTCTGCTCAATTCTAGGTCCTCTTCAATTTTCTACACAAAATACCACAGCTCACTTTCAAAACACTTAGTGACAAGGACAGATCGTGAGGACAGCCATGCTCCATAGAGGCAACTCAGCTACAGAGGCCTAATTCAGTGTGCATAGAACTGGAAACTTTTTGTCTGAAGGAGCTGGGAGTACAACTACATCCTACAACATGGTAAACAAATGCAGAGCCTGGACATTCTTATCAGCGCTCCTTTGAAGAATTCTGTTCAGCTCAAATTTTGGACATAGGAGAAAGAAAGGCATGATTTAATATTTCCTCATAAAAGAATATTTGTTCAAGGGAGGAGTACAGAGAGAAAATGAATCTCATTTAGTACACCAGAGACCTCATTATACATCGTTTCAGTGAATACAACAGCGACCACTACAGAAATCAACGAGTAATGACCACTGTAGGAAAGCAGACTAGCCTGAGAGACAAGCTCTTCTACTTTGACCCAAGTCATTTTGGTTAACAAGTAAGCCACACTAAATGTATATATGGCCAACTCCCCTTGCTCAGCTAATGAATTGTAAACTTTAATCAGTAATTTAGAAAAGCAGTTTTTTTAATGCATTATTATTTTCCCTTTTCCAGATACACTGACATAGCCAGGGTCCTCTCAAGACAAGCCAAGCATGAAAAAGAGAGAGGTTGAATTATCTTCTCAGCTGAGGGTTTTTCTTGGGCAAAGTGGAGGTCTATAAGTAAGGTAGATAACCTCACTGTTTCCACACTCCTTGAATAATACTACACTCAAATCTCTAAGGCAAATAACTTCTCCTAGCAGCATTCCAGTTGTACATCATGCAGCAGATCAGATTTTAGATCTAGCCTGGCTGCTGGTTCTCTGGTTACACAAAGAAGCCAATTCTTATTTTTTACCTTGGTCTATGTAAACATTTCCACTGAAGTGAAGCAGAATATTATGGCCAAATTGAGTATAAAAACTTCTTCTGATACAGTTCAGTTCAACCAGAAGACACAGGCTTGTTATAGTGATTCCTGTGTGAAATTTATGGTCTATGTGACCCAAGATGTCACAGTCCATAATGGTCCTTTCTAGCCTTAAAAGTCCATGAATCCCTCTTAAAATTGTCCCTCAGTACTTATGGGAATGTCTTAATCTCTTGCTGTATGTCACAGACTTGAAATGGATGGAATTTAATACTTCTATCTCAAAATGTAAATTTATATATATATCACATATGATTTACACACAGAAATCACACTCTAGATAAAATAAAGCAAAGTGTAGACATTGCTCATTCTTTTTTTCAAGCACTTGCTTATAATTTCAGTAAGCTGTCTGCCTTTTTCTACTTTTCAGTCTGTTTTCATTACAGACATGGCATAAGGCTTTGTAGTAAATTTGGAATTTGCTGAGTGAGAAAATGAAGATTTACACAAAGCTAAATTGAACAAATGGTGAATAATTGATTTAACTGACCTGACAGCTCACACTGTGCTTGTAAATAATACATAACTTTGTACTATACTGATAATTTAGTATTCTGTGCTTCTACATTCTTTTCAGTAAGTTACTGCAAGGAGAAAATGATCTTTGACCACCCTAAAAAGGCAAAAATATGCTTACCAAGCATATTCTGGTACCCCAGTTGTAGATTGCAATAGTCTGATACCATGCTGATAAAGCAGTTTCTTAAAGGCTTTCTGCCCTTTCATCTTTTGTCCCTAAAATATTGTTGAAGAGATACCATCAATATAACTATTTCCTACTACTCCTCGAGCCACCAGCTCCCAGGTCACCTGTGTAAAATGACCCAGCACTGCTGTAGTGAACAGAATCACAGCCACTTGTAACAGCAACTGCTCTCGACTGTCCTGGGTTTCCTTTTCTTTCAACATATGTGTTTGAACTCTTAATCAAATGCATAAGCACAAGCTATTGTTAAACTGGTTCCTGAAGTATGCATACAGCCCTAAGCTGATATATACTTCTGATAGCTTCATTGCCTTGTAACTACTGTAATAACCCATAAAATAAGGGCGTGAAAGACAGCCACTAGGAGCTGGCAGCCTTCCACACCCACCTTGCAGGAATGCAGCTGCTTAGAGAAAAACACAGAGCAGTGGAGAGTTCTGCCTGTGCTGTACTGGGTTCTATTCTCTTGACACTGAAATGCATCCACTCAAAGACAAACAGCAGCTCTTTAAGACAGCAGGCAGCATAAGGACTTAAGATAGAGTGATTCTGCATCACATATTAAAATACAAACCTCTGTCAGAGCAACAAACTGAAGGGACTGGGAGCTGCAGGCCATCCAAGCATCCAAAAGAAAACTTCTCCATAAAGCCAGTGGGAAGCAAATATTCTTACAAGACCGAGCTCTTGGAGAGAGGGCTCATGCATGTTACCACTTTGCTGAACCTTTTCTAACAACCTTATCTGCAGGAAGTCACTATTAGTACAGGGTGTTTGTGAGCTGAAGCACACACATAGCTCAGAAATGTGAAATTCCAATTCCCAGTGCAATTTTAAGCCAAACTGCAGCACTTCTATCACTTTCATACTGTATCATTTCTGCGTCTTTGGGTTTCTGTGCAGTGTGGCTGAGTTATGATAGCTGCAGAAAATTTCTGGGCTCGATTCCAGCTGCTTTCTTTGAAAGCAGAAGACACTGTTCTCCTCTCTGTCAGATGATGTTTATATAAGGATCTACCTACTGTCCTTCATGCTCATTGTGCCCTCTGACTTCTCAAATTTATCCACAACCAGCACGTGATTGAAGTCCCAAAGCAGACTGCTCACCTGGTGTATGCCTCGGTCGGGAGCTGGTGCTGGGTGCAGCAGAGGAGCGAGGCTTTGAGGGCCCCAGGAACAAGGATGTGTCACTCGACTGCAGCCCAGTGCTGCAGCATCTCTCCTACTCATCCCCAGGCAAATCAGGATCTGACAAATGTCACAGAGCAGAAGAGAGGTGTGGTGTCATTTAATCACATAAAGTCTAACCTGAAGGGCAAATAGAGGGGCTTCATTGCTCAAATTTCATCTTTGAATTCTCAAGACCCATCATTTGGTCCATTTTTGACTTTCTTTTTTTGTTCCTGACTTGTCAGATTTTTTCTTCCCTATTCCAGCCTGGATGAGCTTTTCCTTTAAGCACTCCAAAAAATGGGTATGAACATCAGGGCTTAAAGAGCTAGTAAATAACTAAACTCAGTGATACCGTTGTGATGCTGGTAGGAGATGGAGCAGACAAATTTAGAATGACCAGGTTAATGATAAGCCAGATCACTACAAGAGCTTTGACTACATGGGGCCAAAGCCCAACAGACCAGGCCTACAAAGCAGCGGGTGAGGAAGAGAATAAAATCTAAGACAAACTTGCAGAAGGAGTACTGTAGATGTCTGCATTCCCTGTGTGCAGCCCACAGACACCCAGCTGCAGAGCTCTGCAAACCCTCTGCTGAGCCAGACCTTTCCCCCTGGGCAGCAAGTTCTCCAGGGAAGCCCATCAGAAATCAGTATCTCTTTTACCTTTATCACAGTGTGAGTCAAATAGATTGGGTAATAGACAGGACAGGGCAAACTGACTTTGCAACGATGAATTTTTCATGCTGATTTCTCAGTGAAGATTAGCAAAATATTCTGCGTTTGTTGCAACAACCTTCTATTTTATGTACATACCTGACATTCTCCACTACACCCCCTCATATAAAGATTCTTGCTCTTCTCACAGAAAAATAACATTGTTTTGTTATCCCATACCCTTCCTTCTGTCTGATTTTATGCCTGATCCTTAGTGTCTCTGCTGCAAAGGTAATTCTCAGCATGATAAGTCCTTTCCTCCGCTGTGACCCTCAGTAGCTGATGGCAGACTCCAGTGTGTGTTGCAAGGGTCTAATCCAGAGTTAGATCAACACTGCTTGTTTCTTTAGGTTGAGGTTTTGCTTTTATCTTTTAGGTGTTTATGTTTCCCAGCTCCCTGTTTGCAGCCAGGAGAGAATGAACAAAGTGCAGACCCTTTGGACTTTGACCCCAGAGGAATGACTGCTTCCCCTTTATAGAGAGAGTCTGCAACAGACCACTATTCCCTTCCTTCCCCAAAACTTAGGATAATGTGTGCTACTCTTACAAAACAGATGTGTTATCTAAAAGCTTTTGAATGTTACAAATGAATCCCAAATAGATCATCTACCTCAAGGGAAAAAAGGAGCTAAAACACAGAGTCCTGGAGGGGAGGAACGTACCACTTTGATACTGACAAAAGACAGGGAGAAGTGTCCAATATTATTTTAAGATCAGAGAGGAAAGAAGAGAACTCACTAGGTTTTGTGGTCAACTTGGAACAAGGAAACAAGGTTTTTTAGGACAAAAGTAGGATTTTAGCACGTTAAAAAATCTTTCCAGCAATGAAACAACACACCTGGATGCAAGCAGAAGAGAAAGTTTTAGTGTAAACAAGCAGTCTCGCACACATGCGTTGGTGGCAGCAGTGCCCAAAATGAAAGTCTATTTTTAAGATCAAAAATTATATTCCCTCTCCTACTTCTAAGTGCAGAGATGCTTGAATGTAGTAAAAATCTCCTTATGCTTCATACTCCCCAGAGACTTTTGTCTCTTACTTCATGTTTGTCATGTTGAAATAACTTACCTGGTCGGGCTGGGATACAGCTGTGTTGTCCACCATGGAGGATGTTCAGGGCAAGATGATGATCTGGACAAGTTTGCCTACTCCAGGACAAGGATACAATCCCCCAAATGTAGATGCTGTTGTCCACCCTTCTTCATTGAATCACTTATTGGTCTTCTCTCCCAGAGCTCTGAGAGATGTGTCATCCAATCTCTTCTGGTGTCAGCTGCCTCCAAACTATTTAGTAATCCATGTTTCTTCTCCTTCTTGCTTGTCGGGGAAGCCTCTTTGTCCCATTCTTGCTCTGGGATCACCTCTGCTTTGTGAGTTGATCTTGGTGTGGGGAAGGGCAGAGATGAAGTACTCTCCTACTCATGGTTGAAGCCTCTCTAATTTGGTCATTCTGTTTCTCGGCACCTAAAATGCTCTCCTTCCTTACAAGGTTTCCCTGGGTTTACCAATATTTCTAAATTACGGACCTCTTCATTAATGGGGTTTTATTCTGTCTTTACAGATTGAGATTGCTTCTCATAATTCCACTTTTAACTTGCAAAAGGAAGGTTTATTAATTGATATTTTAATTAAGTACTTTGATTACTTTTAATTAATACTTTGATATTTACGCAGTCTTCTAAAAGTGTCTGGTGATGTGGCAACATATAAAAGGGTTTTAAATGCTTGCAGTATGTTTTTAGATGACACTGTAAGCAATAAAAAAAAAAGGCCAAGTCATAATCTGAAGTAGAAAAATATGAGAATATAGAGATGCTGGTATTGAAGATGTTGGTGTACCAAGATGCCTGTATATGTCTTCTTGGTTTCATTCTTTTTTGTAATAAAGATTGGAGGTTTTGAAAGAGGTATTTTAATATGTACACATCACTTAACAGAATAAGGGAATGTAAGAAATGTGTCACCAAAGAAAAACAAAACAAAGAGGTTCTAGGACAATTGAAAAAGTAATTCCTTTAAAAACAAAAAATCCAGATGACCTGAAGGGTAGATATGTTTTCACAGAACTTATAATCCTTTTTTAAATGATAAATTTTTTCAACGAAATATTTTGAGTGCATTTTCCTTGCACCAGGTTTTCTGAAGTACTGTTAAATTTTATATCTTTACTGAAAAAGCCTGAAGTGCAATACTTTTTTTTTTTTCCTGTGTAAATAAGAGTAGTGATTCCAGGGTTTACATGCTAATCTAGCCTGCAGGCTGGAAGGAAAACATAAAGTTTATGGGACTATCAGTATCATTCTTGCAATGCTGAACATAACATTGTGGAAAAGGAAGATGTGTGTGTTACACATAAGTGAATGAATGAATGAAAAAGTAAAACTAAGTTAGGGAGAGTTAATTGTGGGTAAGTAATCAAAGCAAAACAAACCAAGTAGGAGAAGTAGTAGCTGCAGAAAAGTTAGCAAAAGTGGTTTTATTGTGAACAAACAGGAAGGATGGGACAAATTTAGATGAGCTGTAAAATTCCTGGGGGTCATCTGAAAATCATGACAGAAGGCATTCAGAGTGCACAGCCAGAATGGAGCAGTGACAAATTCTGCATATTTTAAGATTTAAAATAAATAAGGTATTCACAGACAAACGCACTAGCATTGCAAACCATAATACAAATTCTGTAGGAAATATTTCCTCAAGGAGAAATCAGGGGTCATTAAAAGGTTACTTTTAACTAATGCTGCTTGATCAGTTGTTAGTGTTCAACTTCCTCTGAAGTGACAACGCGTTAGGGTGACCGTTGCCCTCTTCCAGCAATTATTGGTGCTCTGGCAATTGCACTCAGTTTTAATCAATTAGAGTCCTGAATGGTGCTTTTCTTGGTTTCAAACAAAAGAGCCAACTGTTGGACCAGAGATGTCCACTTCTTTTTGGCAGCTTCCTGTTTTCTTTCAGAAACTTTTTGAAGACCCTGTTGGGTTCAGGAATGATCATGATGAATCCCTTGTCCATTAGTATGGCACTAATTATGTGATCCACATTCCAGCAGAAATTCATATAGTCAACAGAAAGCAAGAGGACAAGAGCTCCTGGATCTGAGAAAAGACTCATCTGGCTCCAAATCTCCACCAGGGTGTGGGTTTGGCTGTCTAGAGAAAGGTTTAAGATTCACTTAATTGGGAGGCAAGGGGTAGTGTTTCTCCTTTTCTCCCCTTTCCTACTCCAGTATGTCTGTTTTATACCTGTAATATTTAGATTTTGGCTTAAACTTTGAAGAGTGAGGTTGAACAACAAAGAGCTATTGGTTAGCAATATCTATAGCTCTGGATATTCTTGTTATCTGAATGAAAATAAGTCTTATCATAACCCCACTCATTCATCTCTGGCAAGAGTTTCTGTGTTCAGATGCATGTGTCATTAAAGATGCATAAGCTATCTCAATAACAGAAAAATTGCTGGCTCAGGAGCTGAAAATACCCCTGGAAAAAATCCACAAGTAGCCCTGGATGGACATGGTAGTGCTGCACCATTACAGATATCAAGTGGTAAGCCAGGAGACTCCTTATCAGAGGCAAACACTCTGCAACTCTTGTTTCAGTACACAATTTTCACCAACAGGATCAGCTTGTAGTATTTTTATTTTCCTGTCACATGTTCCTGTCCCATACATCAGCACCCTCTTTCCAGCTGGGATAAAGCAGCAGCCCATGCAGTTGTGTTGTGCAGTGGCTCTGGGAACTGCTTCAGCTTGCAGAGGACCAGGCTTGCAGAAACTGGATTACTTCCCTCTTCCAGGTCACAGTACAGCCAACAAACCATTGTGCCTGGACAGCTAGCTGAGACTACATGGCTAACTTCTCTGCTGCTGCTTCGTGATATGAATCTCCTATTGTTTCCCTCCACTCACCCATCTGTGTCCATCTATTGTTGTGTTTGGAGTGGGAGAAAGACCTTTCTCTTAATGTCCATAGCAATTTAATGACCATGGGGTTTGGTCCCTGCCTGAAACTCCTTCAATTCTTGCATTAATAGCAGTAGCTGAGAGACTTATCCCAAAGCTTATTGGAAAGCCTTGTGGTTTGGAAGGTTCGATGTGACTGTGGGACTGCTATGACTGACTTGAGTGAGAGTTTTCTTCCTGTCCCATGACAGCCTAAATTCCTCTGCTGAGAAGTGGCTGCTTATTAAACAACAGTGACTCAAAACACTGTGACTCTGTATATAGCTGAATTCAAACTCAGAAGCATCTTTTCTGGGAGTCTCACAGGTAAAAACATGTTCAAATTTTATGGTGCTGTGGTGTCTCTATGAACTTATGAGCTTGGACTTGATATTAGAAAAAAAATTGTTGCTGTAGTTCACATTTAATGGATGAGTAGCTCACAAGACAGTTTACACAAGAAAGTCAGAGAATAGGAATTTACTTCAACTACTCTTCAGAAATCAAAAAGCCCTGTTCTTTCTCCTGTCCTCCAGCATACCTTTCCCACCAGATTATCCCTTGGCACTGGAGGACCACACTCCTGGGGTGATGCTTGTTTTTTGTTTTTTTTCCTTCTTCCTGAATTATTCATTGAAATTAATTTAGTGGTGTCAAATTTAGTAGCACCCAACTCATAGGTTCATAGCATTTCTGTATGTAGAAAGCCAGTGTTTTTAAAGAAAGAATGTTAGAATCTCAGAGGTTTTAAAACAACCTTTGACTATATCTGGTCTGTAAGTGTGAAAGATTCAGTAGGTAGCTCCCCAAATATTCAACTTTGTGAACTGAATAGTTAAGATACAGTGATCTGCGTTTCAGAGGAGGGAAGCCTATAATTAGGAAATGAGTCATTAAAGAGCTTTGTATTGACACCTGGCACCATCAAGAACATACCTGAGACTCACGTGAACTCTATTTTCTCTAAGTGGACTGAGAAGTAGTGATCTCTCTTGTTGTTTTATAGCATACCAAGAGGTACCTGCAATGTCATAGCTTGTTCCTCAAAAAAAAACCTTCTAGGGAAAGCAGGACAAAGGAATGCCTAAGTGAAAAAATGATTATAATAATAAAATAAAAAAAAACACCACAACCTCCAAAATCCTGGTTAAATTTTGCAAGAGGAGAGGGGGAATGAAATTTAATGTAGAGATGAGCAAGATACATCATTGTTGCTGTGACACCAAGAGAGTTCTTGTTTTCTCTGTAAAATATGGGAACCTTCTCCCAAAAGAGCTTCCAGACAAACTACAGAGTGGCTTGTCTGCAATACTAATTAGTGCTGCATTGTAGGAGCACATCCAGACAGTGTGACAGGTTGTACCAGGGACCCAGAGCTAACATTGTCTGCATTTTGGGGGCTGACTTTAGACAACCTAGAGTGTGTGGACTGAAACACAGTACTTAAGCTGCAGGTGAATTTTCCTTGCCCTTTGGTTCAAAGACAGTTTCATATTCCACTCTAAAGGGTAGAACGCTCATTCAAACACAGAAAATCACACAAGCATTTCTTGTCTATATTGGTTTTCTAATGAAGATGTCTGTGTCTAAAGAGTCCCTAACAAAAAGAAAAGGAAAAAGAAATTGATAAAGAATGTACCTTAGTAGGATAGAAAAGGCAAGCCTTTCAAGGATTAACTAAGAGCTTTCTCTCTGCTGCATAATAGAAATTATCTCTAGTGGATAGGGAAATCCTTTAATCTTCATACAATATCTGAGCAGGCTTATATTTTCTCCATAGATGCGCTGTTTTTATCCCGCTAAAATTCTCTGGGTCAGATCCTGGAGCAACCACTGCAAATTAGCAGTGATCTAAGACTCAGCTTATTGCACTTGTATATGAAGGTGGTCTTACCTTATAGTTTGTGATTCCATGTCACTGCTTTTAAAAATAATAAAACTGCATTTTTATTTTTTATTTTTATTTTACTTATTTGATGCCCAATTCTTTTACAGTTTTGAATGGTATAAATCTAAAATGGAATTTTTAGCATTTACACATTCACAGCCACCCTCCTGGGTCCTGAATTTGTCTTGTGTTTGTGTGAAGAATGTCTGTCACATGCTTCTTCAAATCTCTTTTTCCTCCCCAGATAACAGACACAGAAACTGTGTGAAAATTTCAGTGAAGCTTTTGTGATTTATGCTATCACGATGAGTGGAAGCCCCTCTGTCTTTGAGGAGGGCACTACACAAGTGGGAACCTTTGTGTGTCTGGGATGAGCAGTGTGAATGGGGACACCCTGCTCACGCAAACCAGCATCTCAGATACACAGTTTAACAGTTAACCATGAGTTTTAATGAACTTTTTTTTTTCCTGTGGCAATCTAGAGTATTGAAGAGGGAATCAGGAGCTGTGACGAAAATATCAGACAACAAATCCACGGGGGAGAGATTGTTTCCCAGTCAGTCACCAATGGTGTGCTTTTGCTGTCTGCTGCACAGGTCTGTGTTCAGAGTCAGAGTAGAAAAGGTCCTCCTTGCCATACACCCATGCTGTAAAACCATTCAGGGGATTTTCCTTTACTCTTTTTGTTGGCTTTTGAGGGCTTTGGATCAAGTCTGTGTCCCATACACAGCTTACCATCTCCTAGGGAAAAAAAAGAGAAAGACAGCGTTAGCTTGACTGCTTTGGTTGACAGTCACCTTTCTGAGACCTGGTCTCCTGAAAATCAGGGAGAAGCTGCTGGCATGACCCTGTGGTGAACTGCAGCCATGGGGGAAGGAGCAAATATTCCAAGGAGATGAAGCAGGACATGTACTTACATCTGATCCAAATAACTGTTAGACAAAGGAAAAGTGAATGTAGCCAGCATAGTCAAGCTGGTATTTTGTGACCTTCTGATTGCGGAGTTCAAAATATCTTAATTTCTTCTTTGCTGGAGGCTTCTAAATTGGGGGAGGAGGAGTTAGCAGTGGTGAAGCAGGAGAGAGTAAATTTCCTTTCTAAAGAATATTCTTCCAGAGG
This sequence comes from Vireo altiloquus, assembly GCA_013396875.1. Lineage (NCBI taxonomy): Eukaryota > Metazoa > Chordata > Aves > Passeriformes > Vireonidae > Vireo > Vireo altiloquus. The sequence continues at coordinate 278,336 of VZRF01011328.1, forward strand.
AAGCAGTGTATTGTTTCTTGAAATGGACAAAGTTATTTTCTAACTTCCCTGTATCCTGTCACCTGGGCCTTCCTTCCTTCCTCCTGATACTGCAGTAAAGTACACAAACACACGAGCTATGCATTATTTGCATCATGTCAGGATTTATATTCTGATCAAGGGTACCGATTTATACTTGTCGGATTTTCTACAGAACACATTCCAGATGCGAAATGAATTTTACTGGCATTTATTAGTCACTAGGGGTGGCTGATGATGGCTTCCTTTATACCCCTGACATTTATGCTCTGGTGTAGCTTCCCTTTTCCTTTCAGTGATGTTTTTCCTTTCAAAAGAGTCAAAAACAAAAGGAAAACAAAAGGAAAAAAAATCCATTCTATAGCAGTGCAAATATAATGGCATAGATTATGTTTATGGAGAAGGACATTTAGAACAGAAGTCCCATTCTTCTAATAAGGAAAGAAAAAAAACCCCACTGATTACCTTTATTCACAAGCTGTTGTTGGTGCTTCCAAGGTTTTAATCACCTTTACAAATGTTGTGATGTCAGCATTGACTTTCTAAGCTTGTCTGTTTCAACATCTTACCTTTAAGTCAACATATTAATAGTGAATCCTTTACTCTTCTCTTCCAAATTAAGAATTATGTGAAAATTTTAACTTAAAGAAAAGGTGTGAGATATGACTTCTCAAAAGAACTAGAAGATGCAGCTTCTTGAGTATTTGTAACACACAGAATATCAAAAAGCAGATTTTGCAGCCAGAGCAAAAGAAACTGAGGCTTGAGTAACTCCACAAGCTGCATGAAGCAAGAACCATGTTCAGACTACCTTTTGTGGGGAATGCAAGTAATGTAAGTTCAAGGGAACAATTATGTGAAATCCAACTTGCATGTAGGTTTCTTGATACTAATGGGAAGCAGAAGAGAGATACTTTCTTCTTTGTGAGTGTGGTCACTGTGTGTTTTCAACCTGCAATCTGCAGTGGTGTAAAAACAGGTGCCAAAACTTAGAGAGCTACAGAGGGAGTGAGCATGGAGAAGGTGGAAATTCTTTTGGTAAAATCAGATTTGATAGATCTGGGTTACGTGGGGGTTAATTCACCAACCACTATTCCTCCCAGTTTGAGATTTGAGAATGTCTTTTATTTGCTCACACCTGACAAGCCAAAGACTTAGATGGGTCTGCCATGGGGTTGAACACCATACCTGTTTGCTAGGGAACATCTGAACACCATACCTGGGTTTGCTAGGGAACATCTAACAAATTTTTTTCTTTCAAACTAAAATCAAACTCTATAATTCTGTTATAAACTGGGTGCTTGCTGACAGCCAGCAGGTGCTTTACCTTCTGCTTGGTTCTGCTGTGCCAACACTGCCTTTCTTATACTGCCTTTCAGTGGGGAGAGAAGCTGCCACCAGTGTGATTCCCAATGAAATGGGTAAGAGGGTTATCATGAATATTGATAGAGGTTTTGATCTGGCTCTTGTGCCCATGACAGCCTAGAAACAATGACCACAGGAGACAAGCAGACCTATTTTGTGATATGGCTTCTTTAAGAATGTAACATGAGACTGGGGGGGCAAATCCTGTGGAAGAAGAAAACAGCTTGCCGAAGTTTTTCAGGGATGAACTCAGTGAGAAAGCACAGGATAAGTATAAACAAGTAAATGAAGAAGTGGATGGAGCAGATAAGAGTAACGGCTCAGGGAATTATTTATAAAACATGAGAAAGCAGACAGAGTTTGTGAAGAGTTTAACTCTGATGGTCCCATTAGCTACAGACAGTACTGAGTTTATAGAGTCCAAAGTCCCTGTTGCAGCTAAGATCAATAGGAATCTGTTCTCTTTGGTATTTATTAGATAAAGGTTAGGTTAATGGATTAACTTGTCAGATTAATTTGATAGTTGGTTCATACTAAATACTAGCCCTTACAGGGAGATATTACTTGACTCATTTGACTGTGACCTAGCACATTAAAATAGGGCAGCTCTTCACCCTTTGTTGTTGCTGAGAAAAATAAATCATGCAAGGTGGTCTGGAGTCATGCGTATGTTTGTGATGTTTGTGTGATTGTTTCTCATGGCCAATAACCCAAACAAAACTATAAGCAAAAAACCCCAAGGCAGCTAATACAGTCATTTACCCTTACAAGATGGGCTCAAAACAAGCAGGCTGCCACATGGGAATTGGTTCGCTGATTCACTAAGACCAGTGTGAATCCTTGTTATTACTTCAACAGGTGCTAGATCAAACCTCAGCTTCTCTGTGCTCCAGCTCAGTTGCTTAAGTTGCTTTTCCCACTGCAGTTTGTGGTTGAGAATCAGGGCCAGTGTCATGGACTGGACAAAGCAGATATCTGACAGCTGGGTATTAAAAGGATTATGGTGCTGATGCTTATCCATGAACATCAGGACATGGGACAGGCAGTCTGGAGTCCTGGAAGGAGGTGGGATACTTGTGGAAGGGGAAGGAAAAGAAACACTGCTACCTCCATGCATCTCATCACCTCAGCTGCATCCCCCTGGCACAGCCCTGCAGCCTTGCTCAGCCTCTTCCCTACCACATTCTTCTCCTGCAACCAGAGAAGCCACCCCTCACCCCCCTCTGGTGGGGCACACACCTCTGTTCCATCTCTGAAAAGTCTTGAGCAGATCTGGGTCAGAATCCACTGTGTTAAAATCAAGGCAGGACAGTAGAGTTTATGTGACAGTGCTTCTCACCGCTTTTATTTAAAACAAAAGGCCAGTAGTCTGCAGTCAGTGATGAATTATTTTTTGGGTTTTGGACTAACAACCCTTGTCAGAAGTGTTGAGAGTTCCAGTTCCATTAACAGCTGGGTCAAGGTGCTGTGAGCCTTAATCCCATATGTTTTATGTATTAGTGCTATCAAATCCATGATGCTACAGTTGTGTTTAGAGCCATCTGTATGCCTGGTGTGTTCTCCATATTTTTCCCCCACTGTGTGCTGTGATAGTCAAGATAATGTTGCCTTTACAAATACGCTCTTGAGATTCTGAGATCTCCAAGTCCTGAAAGTGAGAGGAGAGTTGCTAGTAGGGATTGACCTGGCTTATGCATTTGATGTGAAAATTGCAGTTAGTCAAATATCCTCAATCATCCCCAGAGGACATTCCCAAGGCAGGAAGAGCAGCAGAGGGCCAGTCTCACTGGGATACTGCTGGGAGCAGTCAAAGAGCCTGGGGAGAATTTCGGCTCCACAAGCGAACACACACGAGGCAGTGCCTGCCTACAGCATGCCAGGCAGTGATGGATTACCTGCTGGCAGGAGGCACGCTGGGGCTCCTGAGCTGGGCCTACTATCAGGACAATGGCAGGGACCTCTGCTCAATCCCAAAACACAGGAGGATGCAAGCGAAAAATGTTTGCTGGAGTTTGCAGCTCTCTGCAGCACTTTAGCTCTACCCAGGAGCTGTGATCTCCTGTGGGATATTCCCAGAGTTCCCATTCTCCTCAGCCCTGCAAGATCCTGTGTCCATGTCTTAGCCCTCTGCTTTTGCATTGGCTTCTGTGAAAAGCTGCCAGAAATGTCCTTCTTGTCTTACAGAGTCATGTCTGTCAGCCAGCTCCAGGACAGACCCACGCTGGCAGAGGCCAAGCCCAACAGTGACTGTGGTAATGCCTCTGGGATAACAGATTTAAGAAAGTGGGGAAAATGCTGCTCAACAGCAGCCAGAGTGAGAATATGTGAGGGAAGCAGCCAGGCACCCAGGTCAGTGAGAAAGGAGGGGCTGGAGGTGTTCCTGGAGCTGGAGCAGAGATTCCCCTGCAGCCCATGGTGCAACCTCTGGTGATGCAGCTGTGCCCCTGCAGCCCATGGAGGACACCATACTAGAGCAGGCAGATGCCTGAAGGAGGTTGAGAGCCTGTGGGAAGCCCATGGCAGAGCAGGCTCTTGGCAGGATCTGTGGCCCTGTGGAGAGAAGATTCCATGCTGGAGCAGGTTTGCTGGTAAGAACATCAAGAACTGCAACCTATGATAAGGACCCACACTGGAGAAGTCCATGGAGAACTGTCTCCCACAGGAGACACCTCACATTGGAGATGGAAGAATGTCCATCCAGAGGAGTCCTCTCCCTGAGAACGAAGGAGAAAGACAATGAGTGCTGAACTGACTGCTTTTATGAGCTTCCATTCCTCATCCCCCTGCACCACTGGGAAGGAGCAGGGAGAGAGAATGGTAAGTGCAGTTGAGCCTAGGGAGAAGGGATGGGTGGGGGGAAGGTGTTTCAAGATCTGGTTTCGTTTCTCATTATCCTGCTCTGATTTGACTGGGAATTAATCAAATTATTTTCCCCATGTTGAGGCTGTTTTGCCCTTGATGGTAACTGGTGAGTGATCTTTCCTTGTCCTTACCTTGATCCGTGAGGCTTTTGTTATATTTTTTCTTCCATGTCCAGCTAAATAGGGGAGTGACAAAAACAGCTTTGGTGGACATTTGGTGTCCAGCCAGGGTCAACCCACCACAGCTATTTGGAGACCTCGATGGGTACATCACAGAGCTGGGTGGAGGCTATTCACCTCAAGCACATATTCTACCATGTCAAGCATGTTTTTGAAGGAAAAAAACTTGGGGAAGCCAGCTGGGTCTTTATCGTAATCAAAAATAAGTAACAATACCTGAGGCTGTGATTTGCAAAGAGATGCTGACAGTAGCATGGAAGAAGGCACAAGAGACTTAGCTCCCCTGATGACAGGCTCAGGGGTAGTTCTTTCTGTATCTTCTGCAGAACATGGCAATGGATGTAGATTTGCCATCCTTGTCTGACTGGTTTATTGCCTGCATCTCCAAGCCCAGGCTGGAAGGACCCTGTTCTGCAAGGACATCCCTGTGCCAGGAGCTGCTGCAGTATCCATGTGTCCCAGCAGACAAGCCAGGCTTTACTCACTCGGACTGCCCTCGGAGTTGGCCCTTGTGGCATACCTTGAGTCAACTCTTTACTACAATCTCTATTCTCATCAGAGGCTTCAGAGGTATAAAACACAGCCCTGCCTGCTTTTGCTAGACTTTCCCAGGCTTCCTTCAGAAAGATAAGTGGAGCCCTTGGGGTATTAACAGAAGCAGGTAGAGTGTATTTCTCCCTTGGCATATACAGCCAGGAGCCAGCCAGCATCTGTCCTGGAGGTGAGTTAGAAAAGGATTGTGACAGAGGAAGATGCAGAGGCATGACCCAGAAGAGATGACTAATAAAAAATGACTTAAGAGCCCTTCTCCAAGGATCAAAGGTTAAGTCTAGGTCAACTGTAATAACTGCATTGCTTCTCCAGTCAGGACATGTGCAGTGTCCTGGAGGAACATCTAAAGGATATTCTCAAATGGCATTAAAGTGGCTGCCATTTGCAAAGGATTGGCAGTTTTACACCAGCCTGATGCTTCTCAGTAACAGGGTCACAGAATGACTTCTTTTCCCAAAACCTCCCCAGGAATTTTCCCTGGGTAAAGCCAAGATCACTGAGTTCCCTGCAAACACCCTCCCCTTCAGCAGCATGTCTTGGAAAGCGTGGCAAGACAAATGGGGAAATGTTCCCACTCCCATGGCTTAGACTATTATTGCTGCTCAATAGGAACTAAGCAGAGTCTATTTACTTATCCTAAAAATGGATAAAAGAGTGCAGGAATAGCAAAATGTGGGGAGAATTGATGAATAAAACAAGTAGGAGTCTGCCTGTCTGCACTATGTAGAGTAATGCTGTGGAGAGATACCCAAGCCAATGCAACATAAGCTAACCAAAGAATGAGAAGTAGGGCAGCATCCTATACTGAAAGATTTTAAGCACTAGGATCCAATTCAACTCCCAGGCATCCTTTGTTCCCTGCTGCAAAACTTGGCAATGCTGCTTCATGTTTGTTTCACACACTGGTTTAGGAAGTGCTGATTCAATGAGATGTTTTTCCTGCCAGTGCCTGAACTTGCTGCCTCACTGCAAATGGGAGTTTAGTCACAGCATTTTGCCTGACACATACCTTCCCACCCACTTGTCATTATCAGTTTAAGTATTTCCGTCTCACACAGGGGTACACCGTAAAAATATATTACAAAGGATAAAAAGATTTAGTCATTGTAAGGAGTTCAGTTGAGCCTACGTAGCTGGCTGCTCAGAAGGAATAAGGTTCTTAATTGGATAGTTTTCTATTTGAAAAAGCAGCATGGCTTGATGTGGAGCTTCTCCTAGTGAAACAACTGTCCAGAAGCATCAGTGGGCAGCACAGGGAGTGACTAACTAGTCACTAGAAAACCCTTCTGCTCATCAGCTACATACCATTATCTTTTTAAGGACATATTTTTTCCTGGGCAACACTGATTAGCACTATTAGACACTGCTCATTTGCACATTAATAGGAGAATATGTTTCTTTTAGGTCCAGCTGGATCATAACCATGTGCATTTTCAAGGTGAGCTATCTATCTGCAAGGCTGCTCCTTAGGTTTGATAAAGGGGATGAGTTAATAGCTAGATGGAGCTCTAGCGTGGACAATTCTTCTGGGTTCTCCCTTATTGCTTATGCCCATTTGCCTTTGAACAACCTTTTATTCAGAAAATGTTCCACCCATGTTTGTGTAGTGCGTGTTAAATGCTTCGTGTGGGGCAAAGGAGAAACACAGATAATCCTTACTGTAAGCCCTGCAGACAGTGTGAGGGAAAAGGTCCTGTTCTGTTATTCCCTATGACACTAAACTGGGCTGGAGGCCTCAATGGAAGCAGCTCTATTTCTCTGCAAAACTGTGATAATTAAAATGTCACTTAAGTTTAATTCTCCTCCACAGATCCATTATATGAGACTTTTCATATAACTTTTCCCCCACTTTATGTGGGGAGTTTTTGCTTCTGTTTACTTGAGTAAAAAAATATTTGACCACTGCTGAGTTCTTTCCATAATCCCCTTACAAATCTGTGAGAGGGGTCTACAGTGTTTGGCAATTTCTTCACTATGTGTGGCATTCATAGCATTATTGCAGATTTTAAAGCAAGTCAAAACTTGGATTTAGACATTGTGATAAATGAGGCAGAGAACTGAGACCATTTCCTTTTTTACCTGGCTAGTTTGGGAACAAGCAGGTATTTAGATCTTTCTTTGCTATTTGAATTTATTCAAAAATACTATTTTACTGTGCAAGTGAATATCAGACCAAAGGCTGTTCACCAGTTATGTATGACACATACTGACCAAAAACACTGGTAATCACAAATCAGTGTGTGTATTGTTTTCCTGGCCGCTGGAACTGCATATAATTTTCTTTTTTTTTTTAAATATGTTAAAACAGTATAAAAAACTTTATAAAATTTTATAAATAGTGTAAAATTTTATAAATTGGCAGACCCTCTAGCAACTTGATGAGAGAAATTATCTACTCATGAAGGAGGAAGAAGAACCATATGTGTATAGGAAATAACCAAGACTTAAAAAATTAGAAGACATGTAAGCCCTGTTCTCTATCCTTTTAGAAAAGGAAATAGAGAATGTAGAGATAAACTCTGTCTCGCAGAGACAGGTTGAGCTATATCAATCCCAGAAGTCCTTCCTGCCTGTCAGAGAAATGACAGGAGAAAACCCAAAGCACTTGAAACATTATTTACTACTGATCAGATTTTATATACGTATACTTTTTATAACATAAAATTTTCCTGTAGTTGCCTCTACATGTCTAAATGCAGTACGGCTTATGATGCCTTTTATCTTATATAACTGTCATCTGTTCGTGGGTGAAAACACCAACGTTTCATTTTGGGGAATTTCATTTTCCCAGCCATGATCAGGTTTGGTATATTAGTGGATTACAAACCAGTGTGCCATGAGAGCTTACTGCACTGGCTGTGTGTCTGAAATTTGCCTGGGAGATTTTTCCACTCTTTCCCATTGTGTGCTGCTTGATAATCTCCTGGAACTCAAACATCAGGTGATTGAATGGCTCGAGGGTCATGGTCACCACCTCTTGGCTCTCATCTGAGAGAAGCAAGGGATTATGATTATAATTTTCTGTTGGCTGGAGGGACTTGATGAGTGCTTCAGGATCCTGAAATCTTCCTAGAAAGTCTCCTGTTTTCTGGTGAGCTTCCTGCTAAGAATATTACCCAAAAAGTGTCATTAGTTTATTTCTCTCTTTAGTTCCACAGCCCCAAAACAAAACCATAGGAACTGTTGTGGATGGTGGCAGCATGGAGCTGAAAGGAGGTTACCTGGTAGGTACAGATACCAAGGCAGGATCTCCTGTACCCAGGCCACTCCTGAAAAATGTGAATCTGACTTGTTTTTAAAGACCTCCAGTGTAGAGGTGTCACAGCATCCTCAGGCAATTCCTGTTCTTCGCTGTTCTTATCGCTAGAAATATTTCCTAATGTCTGACGTAAATCTTCCTTGCCAGAAGCCGAACTCATTATTCTTGTCCTGCCCACCATAACCAGAAGCTACTTCAGTAGTTACCCACACACTTCCTTTCCCACCAAATGCAATTTTGTCCTTTAATTCTGATGTAATGGTGGATGGTGATTATGTTCACAGGAGTGGAACAGACATGTTGACAAGCATTCATCAAAGCTTTACTATTTCTTGGCATTAGGAGCCATCACGTGCAGTGCTGCTCTGTTAAAAATGTAGCTGTCTTCACATGAACAGACTTTTAAGGCTAATGCAGGCATAGACAATACAGATAGAATAGCAAACGTCTAACTAGATAATGTCAAAAAGGAAGAAGGTAATTTTGTGTACCTTTGAATTGTTGCATACATTTGGTATCTGCTAAAAAGTGTACTGAAGCTAAGGAGGGTATGTATACCTGGTCACATACGACTGGGCTAAAAAATCTTTCAGGACTTGCCTGCACCTCTAAGCCTTTGCCAGACCAAACCAGCATCTCATAACAGCAAATTCCAAGCATGTTGAGTACCTTAACATGAGTTCAAGGGTTTTTTTCACACATCCTGGGGTTCATCTGTCTTGACCATTATAGACAGATAATGGTGCCTGCACTGTCAGGCACCTCAGCCTTGACACTTCCCAGGTTGTGGAAGGGATCCATCTCTCCTAGCAGCAGGGGACAACAGTGTAGTTCCTACATCTGAGCTACTTATCACAGAATCACAGAAACGTTCAGGTTGGAAGGGACCTTCAAAGATCATTTAGCCCAGAGTTCACTGCCATTGACCATCCAATCTGGCTTTGAACACTTACAGGGATGAGACATTCACGGCTTCTCTGGGAAACCTTTTTCACTGCATCATTACCCTCATTGTAAGAAGTTATTTATGTCCTTTTCATGTTTTTAGTTTAAAGCCAGTATACCTTGTCCTTTCAGCACAGGTCCCAGTAAAAAGTCTCTCTCTTTTATCTTTCTTGTAAGGCCCCTTTATACACTGAAAGGCTTCAAGGAGCTGTCCCCAAAGCCTTCCCTTCTTCAGGATGAAGAACCCCAACTCTCTCAGCCTTTCTTCATGAGAGTGGAGTAGAGGGGCAGGATCAACTCCCTTGACCTGCTGGCCATGCTGCTTTTATATGCAGCCCAGGATGTGGTTGGATTTCTGGGATGTGAGTGCACATTGCCAGGCCATATCTAATTTTTGTCTACTCATATTCCCAAGACTTTCTCAGTTCATCCAGGACCCTGCCCACACCACACTGAGGATTTCCCTGACCCAGGTGTGGGATCTTGCACTTGGCCTTGCTGAACTCCATGAGGTTTGCACGGGGCCACCTCTCAGGCCTGTGTAGGTCCCTGGGGATGACATCCTTTTACCCAAGCCTATCCAGTGTGCTTGCTAGCCTTCCATCAGGGGCTGTGTCAATACAGTGAAGTTCATGTGACCGAACACAGGCACTCAGCTGCATCACAAGCAGTCTGTGGGAACTGCACTGGCTGATCCTCTCTTCCCTGTGACAGCAGCCCTAGGTGACTTGTATAGATGTAGATGCCTTCACTTGGGATACCTACAACTAGTGACACACATCCTTCATGCAAAAGGAAGCCACAAGTACTCAATGCCAATCCCAAACCTCCAAAACAGATAGAAAGTTTCTATAGTGTTTAGTGATAAGGTTTCTCTACTTTCACTTTTTCTCAGCTTGCTGGTCTGCACAGGCACAGATGGAGAATCTTTCCCTTCATTTCAGATAAAGATTCTACTGTAGTAACTCTGTTTGCCTTTGAAGTACAAAAAAAAAAACCCAACAAAAAAACAAAACAAAACAAAACAAAATAAAACAAAACAAAGCAAAAAAATGAAACCAAACCAAACAAACATACAAACCCCAAAAAAACCAAGGAAAAAACCCCCAAACCACCCAAAAAACCCAAAACCAAACCAAAACAAAAGTTTTGTGGAATCACTTACTATATAAGGGTGCCTCAGACCCCAGTTAAAATCGGAGAATGGCTATGCAGTTGTGAGAGCTTTGTTTTGCAGAAAGGAAAACTTCACTAGCAGCTTGATTCATTTGAATGGTTTATACATTGTAAAATTGTGGATAATTAGTTTGGTAAGATTTAGCTACAAAAAAAGGAAGTATCACAATTTTTTACTTGTACAATGCAAACTGTGATTGAGAATAATGTAAAAGTATTTCATTTGGCAGGTCCTCCTTGTCATTTCACTTCATTTTGACAACAGTATGAGACTCAAGACTCTAGGTTTCTTCCCAGGTATTTTTGCAGCTGTGTTTAAAGCAAACATTCACTTTCTTTTAGCAACACAATGACTATGTTTTTGCAACAGTTCAGTAAGTCATGGATGTTATCTGAAAGAGTGAGCTAGTTAGTATCTGGTGTTTATTTAAATGAAACTTTTGTTGTTGCTGTATCTTTTCCATCATGAGGGGCTTTCTCTACTTGCCTGTAAACAGTTTGAGTCCTGTCCACAGGGACTCACTGCTTTTCTTTGTTTTGTTTCAAAACTCAATTTTTGCAACACACTAAAACTGCTGCAGAAACTTCTGCTTTGTGAGGCAGAGTTTGCTGCCCACTTATAGAGAAAAATCCTAAGGTCTAGACATACAGATGAAAAATTGCATCGAAGAGTTAAACACAGCCTAGCAGAAAATCTCAGTGCTTTCTGCTTTATTGCACATAGAGGCTGGACACACTATCATTTTGTTAATGCTGCTATTTAGATAGATCTCGTTGGATGTACTTGAAGCACTAAGTATCTTGGTTCACAGATATTTTCTAATCAAGGCTATTTCTGTGACATTGAGTTGAACTTGAAATTGGAAGTGTCGAGTGAAGTATTTTACTGTTTTCTATCTAGCTGGCTGCTATTTATCTATATGAAACCTGATCTGATCATCTAAGGACCCTAACTGGAGCAAATGAAATGTTTTATCACCAGAAATCTCTCGAGATGACTTTCCAGAAGGTGTAAAATGCTGCCATGATGGGCTGTCCTTATGTTTGTGGATGAGATAGTTTTGCTGGAGCAAATCTGCAGTATTAGGGCATATGTCTGAGGAGAAGTCATCACTGCACCTATGATCTTATTTTGGCCCCATTCAGGAGCTCCCAAATGCTTCACACTCTGAAACAGAAGGATATAATCCTTTGACCAGTTCACAGTGAACTGCTGCCCTCTGTCAAGAAGAGAGCAGAGCTGGCTCTGAGACTCCAAACTCCTCCCTGGCTCAGTATCAAGAAATCCCAGAAGCTGCTGCAAGTTGTCTTTCATTTCAAGATTACCTTATTCTTACTTGGCTCATATTTTGGCCTGACATCCAAAATTAATTTTGTCAAACCTACTTCAACAGTGTCAGCTCAAAACACAGTCCTTCCCTAGCTCCCTTTGCACGGGAGAAATTTGGGCATGGACGGAGATGGTTTTATGTCACTCTGTCAGTGAGTGGGCACAAAGGGAGGTCACAGTCATTAGCTCGAGTATGACATCCACAACACAGCCTAAGCTAAGGTCCTGTGGGAAAGAAGAAGGGGGGTATATTGGTATTTAAATGTCTGAATTTCATTCATTCTCTTTTTCTCGGGAAGAATGACTTTATATTTCCAAGGAAAGTCAGTCAGCTCCTGGCCACTCCTCTTTGCTGTTGCTCCACGTCTCCACTCTAGCAAACAGTGAGCAGACAAAAATGATAGTCCTGTTCACGTGTTCACCTTGGAATTAGATTGATTACTTCAATCCCATCCTCAGCACTGGAAAAAGATCTCAGTCATGACATCGGGGGAGAGGAGAACAGCTTCAAAACTGCCTTCATAATGCTAAGCTCATTTAAAACAAAAATAAAACCACAAGACAGAGTAAGGTTCAAGTTGCTTCTCAGCTGGAAACTCTGGGGAGACAGTAAACAGAAAACCTGCTGCTTCCAGGGAGGTGTTTGTTTGTGTTTTTCCTAATGAAGCTATTGCAGAGAATGGAGCCCTGCACTCCCCACCGTGCAATGGCAGCCTTAACCCAACCCCTGTTGTGATAAAAGCAGTACTCCTAGAGGAGCAGGATGTGGCAGTCATTCATAACTTCGACTGGGTGTTTTTAAACATCAGTAAATAGATGCTTTTTAGGGTAAAAAGGAGTGTGAACAACACTGTTCACAATGCTTTCCCTCGAGGGCAGACAGCTGCTCCTGGCTTGGCTGCCCACTGCAGCCATGGCACAGAGGGAACGTGGCAGCCCTCTTTGGCAGCAGTGGGCAGGTGTTTCTGGCTCTGGGATCTCCTGTGTTTCCCACAAAGCATCTAGGTTATTTAAGTGTCTTAGTCTGTCAAGTTCATGCTATGCTGATGCCTCCTGATGAAGTTTCCAGCTCTGTGCGGGGTGAGAATTTTGACTCTCTTTAAAGACAGATGCTCAGATCCAAGACAAGGTTTCATGGCAGCAATTAACGTTTCCTATGAGCTATGAGAGCTGGGGAGCTTTTCCTGAGATTATAAAAGTCCCAAAAAATAGTTTTCTCCACCTCTAACATCAGGAAAGTGCAGTAACTTTTTGAATGCTTACCCTAGATCTCTATATGCCAGAAAAAAAAATGCAGTTCATTTTTAACCTGACATTCCTGTGTGTCACACCCTCGTTACAACATCCTTCTACAGGAGAATTCCTGTGCGTGAGAAAGAGAAAAGTGAAGTGACTTTACTTGGTCTAACTCTGGTCAAAATTTCTGCCAGCAGTTACTCCCACGCATAGATATTGCTCAGAGCTAAACATGAAGCTGGAGTTAAGATTTATGTTCTTCTGTCAAAAGGGCTCAAAATGTCAGAATCAAAAACTGTGGGTAAGAGAGGAACATTGCTGTGTGCCCGTGAGTTCACTTGATTCACAAGTCAACAGCAGAAATCATTTCTGTGCCAGGCACATAAACACCTTTTGTAAACAATCCCAGTGATTCATCCACTGAAGAACGTGTTGGTGGCAGCTGGAGCTGTTGCAGTGTCACAGTCACTGAAAGGGGCATCAGCTCAGGTGATGATCTCTGGGGTTATTTCCCAATTCTGCCTGCTGGAGGGGTGGGCACACAGCAGCCCCTGAATCATGCCAGAGCACCCACCTGCCTGCCTGTAAAGAGATGCTCACTTTGGGAAGCAAACTTACAGCACAAGTCTGCAGTTCCAGCCCGTTGGCATATTAAATACATTGTGGTTGGAATTTCACAGATTTTTTGTCCTTTTTATCTCAGTCTGAGACTTTGAAAAATGGCTCTTATGAATGCTGAATTTTAAAACATGGCTATGCATTTGCTCCCGGCATATTTCCTTAGGATATATGAAAGACGTACTCTCAATTCTTGATAGAAAAAGTCACCACTTATAATTTGGTGGGGATACTATATGCCTTCCCTGAAACAAACACTGGAAGCAGAGAGACAAGTGAAATCTGATCTTCACCAATGCTTGGATGTTGGGTATTTTGCACCCAGGAGAAGAGGACTGTTAAGTACATCAAGTACACATGTAGAAGTATGTGATGACAAAAAATGTAAAATACTGACAAGTCTCTTTCAGAAGCAATATTTTTCCAAGATGTTGTTTTCAGGCTGCACAAGGAGCAGGAATCTTACATGTAATGTGAAGAAGGCTGCACCTTTAAGAATCAGCCTCGTGATGCTGCTTGTCATGTGAAAGTTTCAGCTGAATGCTAATGAGAAGAATCTGTTTTCAGCTAAGCCAATGTAAACTCAGGGAAACTTCACTGACTTTGGTGAAGTCACTTCAGATTTGCACCATAGCATAAGTTTGATTGGAACATTTGCTTTCATGTAACTTTTGTGGCTTTACTCCATTCATTATATATGACCATAATTTATGGAGATTCCACATGCACATGCAAGTTAAGGCAATTTGGTTTCTTTTATTAAGCTATGAGTCTGTTTTATAATCAAAGTAAATCAGGCTCATTTGCACACCAAAAAATCTTGGTGTGGATTTCTGTCTGTGGGAGTGGAGACAAAGTATCCTGCCTGCTGACTCCAGCCAAACTATGCGTTTAGCTTACCCAGTGAATTTTCATGGTGACTCAGTGCAATTCATTTGCTCTAGTGAGATATGCAAATGCTAATTTTTGAGAGCTGTATTCAAATTTAATTCTTACCAATGCATATGAATTAATACGAAGGACGTTGTTAATGTTACACTGGACTTTCACCATGATAATTTAGAAGTGAATATAGCTTGACACAGGGGAGAGGAGAAGCCACAAATTAGATCACATTACAAAGTTGTAAATTTTCACATTAACTTTGCCCTGCCTGTTACTTATCGTTCTCTGACTGTCCTGCAGACGTCCAAATGAAGATGTCTCCATTAGGACCTCTTGGACTCCATCCTGCAAGGTCTGAGTACTGACAACCATAACAGGAAACCTGACATTCTGTCTTTTCTCTGGCCCTCTAAGTGCTGCATTGACAAGAAGCATGAACCCCAATTCTTTTGCCTCTGCTGGGTGAGCTAAGACACAATAGCTCTGAGCTACCTGCAAACTCAGTGTGGTTCTGGCCAAACTGCATTTCTCTATATTAAGGACTGAGTAATTCCTCAAAGGATGGATTCTATGCTAGGAATAGTAGGAATTTCTTTGCTGAGGAGACAAATCCATGTGACTTTTGGCTGAAGGGAGACAGCCTGCTTTGTTTTAACTCCCCCATGCATGTGGTGTGCCCTTCTTGCTGTGTGCAGAGTTCTGTTTACCTGACCCTGACTACTGCACCCAGGCCTGCCCCATGTGTGTCCCAGAAGGGAAGGGATGCAGCAATTTTCTTCCTCCTCTAAGTAGTGGAGGGAAGGGCTCCTGGCTTTAAAAGGCTTGGTTGGAGTTAGCAGATCTACGTTGGCAGTACCATGAATGTCTTTGTGAGTACAGTGTAGAAAACAATGCTCTTAGAGGTGCCTGAAATATTTTTTCAGTGACGTTATGCTAGATATTTTTAAGAAGTGGCTCTCTGTGGACCTGATGTCAGATTGCTGTCATGTCAGGGTGAGCATAGAGGTGTTGTACTTCTCTCCAGGCTCTGAGATCTGCAGTTCCTTTCCCTCTTCATCAGAATCTTTAACCCCTCGCATCTCTTTGCCAATAAGGAATAATCCTTTGACTTAGAGGTCTAGTCTGCCCCAGTTCTGTGTGGCAAAATGGATTTTCAGTACTTTTCCCTTTGTATTTAGTATTATACCGACTTCATTAAAGAAAATCTCCACTCTCTTCCTGGGATAACATTAAGAAGTTAAAAGATATTCAAATGTTGGAGGCAGCAGAGTTTTTTATTAGTGAGACATTTTCACTCCTCAGGTACTGTCCTGAATGGGCTCAATATCTGACCATTGCTGCAGATTGTATTTCAAAAAGAAGTTTGCTAATGGAAAGGCATCTTTCCACAAAAGTAATTTAAAGATTGTACTGTCTATCAAAACGATGAATATGTGAACAGATGAAAATGAAACACCATAAATAAAACATCCACTATCTTTTTTTCAGCTTCCCACAGGTCAGCCTGAAAGAGTTGACAGCTCTTGGAAAGGCTTTGCAAAACATTTCAGCATTAAACAACTGTAGCTTCGACTACTAAATACCTTTGTTTATCTGGGCCAACATCCAGAACTCATACAAAATAATTACCTACTGACACACAGACTGTTTTCATGCAAAGCCCTAGACATACACATAGCCATATCAGATCCTTATTGCTTCTCTTAGAACTGTCCTATAGAGATGGCTCTTGCCTTTGAACAAGGTTAATGAATGCTTGATCTTGAAGCTAGTGGCATCTCCATTCTTGAACTAGGATTGTTCAGATAAGACACCCTATTTTATTATTGAGAAACATGTCAGGAGAAGCTATTTTCAAATTCTGTAAACCTGACACTATCCTAATGATTCTTCCCAAATTTTTAAGTGGATGATGGAATGATGTAACAGAGAATATGTTGCACTATTTGTTGCTTGCAGATAGTGCTGCTACATTCATTCTCCTGTGTCTATGTAATAGCAATAGTCCATACTAAACAGTTCATACCGCCTTCCAAATCTTTGTGACTAATATTCTGCAGGAGCAGAATGATGCACTGGGAACACAGCATTTTTACCTCGTGTTTTCTAGCTTGCTATTTGAAAAAGCTGAGGAGTTTCCAATGCCAGCTGAATACATTTTCCTCATTTCTAACACACTACCTGGCATGCTGCTTTTGTGCTGCTTTATGCAGCCATGCTGCATTCTAGGCATGGCTCATGAAGAGCTTACAGCTTAGAGGTGTTTGTGTGCACAGCATGAAAGGGTCTGGAAACCCTCTTAAAAGGTACAGAAAAACAATGCAGCACAGTGTGTCAACCACTGGCAGAGGATCCAGGACACCTGGCTTTTTTCTCATGTCTGCCATATGCTTCTCATGTGACTTTAGTCAGAGAAATAACTTCACTTACCAGCCTCTGATTATTCCATTTAGGCTGCAGATTGGCTTAAGAACTCTGATGCTTAGCACAGTACTAAAAATGATGTGTCAGCTTTTCAGATCGATTCTCTGTACATGGCATCATTAATAAAAACCTCTTAGGGGTCCATGATCATGCTGATTGCTCATTTCTTGAATTTAATATGCCATTATTATCATAGTCATTATTACAGTTAAATTTTAGACTTAGATTTCTTTTAGAGATATAATTCCATTTTCATTGCTTTTCACTTAGTAAAATGTTCCCCCTTGAAAACTACCAATTGTTATCAGTAAGATACCAACTGCCCTGGGTGAAGAAGGTACTCCATATCTGAAACTATCATACTGCTGAATTCCCCACCAAATATATGCAACAGCTGCACTGCTGATGCAAAAGACCTAATGTAAATATGAAATGAGAAGGAAGACCAACTGCTGTGTACTGTGTAGTAAAGACAAGTGTCTTTATAATTTTGAAATAGTATCATTTTCTGTTAAGGGAAAGAGCATGGCTACAACCTGCCTTGCATTTTCTTTCACACACATACAATTGCCATGCTAGGCAGAAAAAAGGCATATGTGAATCATGTGAGAAAAATTTTAGAAGCCCAGATAATTGTCAAGACAATTAAAACATGGCAAAAACAGGTCATAACTAGTCTGAGCTACTATTTGCTCAAACTACCCAAAGACAGGTTTAAGAAGAGAATAAGCTACCTTCAGGGCAAGGGCAGGATGGATTTAGGTGTGCTCAGAATGCTTGTCATTCTCAGCAAAAGAAATCACAAATAGGGCTATAGTCAATAATGAGCCAAATCCTTGGCCTGGATTCTAAGACACACATGAATTCACAGGGATGGAGAGAGCCTTTGAATTCATTTCTAGCTCTCTTCTGTGAGAGCTGTGGATGTTCTTGCAGATGTTTCAGTCAGCTGGATAAACGTTAATGCTATGGGAAAGCTCTGTCTCAGGCATAAGACTCTCAAGATACAGCCTCAGTGTGCAAATGAGGTAGAGTTAAAAGCTGTTAAAATGGGACCTGTGACCATCTGCTATGGATCCTACTCAGCAATCAGGAAATGAAGCCCCTTTCCTGACATGATTTTCATTGAATCAAACAACCCAACAGGGCAATGTACTGAGATGGCTGGTGGGATCATATTTCAGTAGGACTTGCAGGACTTTTTCTAGGAACTATGAGACACATTCCACCAAATGGTCATAGCCCAAAAATCACACTGATAAAAATTATCACATATTCTGATAAAAATTCCTTCCAAAAAGTTTACAGTGATCTTTTTGGTGGCATGACTGGAACTGGTGCAGGATTTGCGTTGAAACTGAACAGAGTTTGTGCTATGTCCTGTTTGAACAGAAATTTTATGAAATATAATATTAAGTATGAATTTTTCAGACCTCATTTCAAATTTAAATTAGGAAGCAACAGTCTGAAGATCCAGCTTGCAGTTTACTTGTTCAGGTTTCGCTCAGGTGGAGCCCCACTGCTGTAAATATGGTTGCACCACTTTCATCAAGGTAGATCAGAATGAGGTGAAGACATAGCAATGAAACCAGGAGGTACTCACCAGATGTGTGACCTGTCAAATGTGTGTCAAAGATACATTAAATGGACATTACGTAGGAATGCATTCCAAAATCTCCTTTGTCTAAAAAGGAAAATTGCTGATTTACCATGCTGAGATAGTCTCCCTCTAAATATCACAAAAAAGAGAATACTTCTCCTACCAGTAATCCTTACCAAAATTATTCATCAGTACAGAGAATACATCTCTCCAAATCCAATTATTTTCCTATTTAGGTGTGGTTGAAATCAACCAAGAGACCTAAGCTTGCTGTGTCATATGAGTACTTGGGAAAAGATTTACTGTACACTCCACACAAAAGATATTGAAGTTGTTACTTTTACAGCATAAAAACATAAATAGCAATTGTAAAAATTATGTTAAATTATGTTGAATAGTAAAAAGAAGTCTAACATACTCCAAATTTATTCCTGTGATTATCATCACATGACAATCTCTAGTTCTTTTGATCACTAACTTTTTTGGCTTTTGAAAGCAAAAGTCAGTTGGTTATGATGCTATGGCAGGAGGGAAAAGAGAGAAAAATGAAGGAGACATTTTTGCACTGGACAACAAAGATACACTTCATCTCTGAGAAAATACAACATACTATGTCCTTAAGTTTCCGTAGACACTCAAGATTTAGTTATTCCTAAATTATCAAATGCTAATAATAGAGCAATTCAACCATCAAACCAAGTCATGGTCCATGTAGGGAGCAGACTTAATTTAACTTAAGTCTTGTTGGACAAATGTGATGACACTTAGTGAAGATTATTTTTCTTCACAGAATGAACACTATTATGAGATGGGAGGTTATAATTATGTGTTGGGGATCAGCATGAGCATTGTGAAGAGCTCTTCATTCTAAAAGAAATAGTGGCATGAGAAAAAAAAAGATGTTATCTTTAAACACATTAAGGCTAGAAATAAAACAGTTTCTAAACTTCAGTGTAGTAAGATACTGAAACTGTCTTTTAATAAGTCATCAATTAAATCCACTGTGAAAAGTGGTTTATCATTTTCTTGAAGTCACTCTGATGCCTTAAATGGCTACCTAGAAACAGAGACTAGACAGGAATAAAGGAATAAAGGAGGGATTTATGTGAAAGGCCTTCAGATGTACACTCTGTGCTCCAGAGGCTCCTGCCTCAGTGGATCCCAAAATGGACGACAGGTCACGAGTTCTTCACACTTTTATATCAACATAAATTCACCAACCAGAACCCAGCCAATGATGTAATTTCCCTAAGCTTGCCTCCCTCTTCCTAAGATGATGGTTTACAGTTCTTGTTCTGGGTGTCCTTGGAGAGCGAGCTGGAGAGGCTTTGTTATGTCTATCTTAGCATAAGAGAACAGCACTTAACAAGCTACAGGAAACTTTAGAGTTACACTAGCAGTACAGGATTTGAAAAATATAAAAGTTAAAACCTAAGACATCAACTCAAGTATGATTGAATCTGAAGAAAGAAATTGTGTCCTTCCAGTTCTTCTCCTAGCAGAGTTTTGGTTCAGTATTTCTATATTACTACTTGGGAAAAAAATCTTTGAAAATATGTCTGGGGATGTAAGTCTCTATATGAAGATGAGGGGTGTTAATTTCGAATATTGAAAATTGTTGTTGTTTAGTCCCAGTCAACAACTCAGCCCCACACAGCTGCTCCCTCACCCTGCCCTGGTGCCAGGGGGAATGGGGGATGGAATCATAAGGGTAAAACTCAGAAAAATCATGGGTTGAGATACAGACAATTTAACAGGCAAAGCAAAAGCCACCTATGCCAGCAAAGCCAAACAAGGGATTCATTCAGAACGTCCCATGGGCAGGCAGGTGTTCAGCCCAAGAAAGCAGGGTTCCATCACACAGGACAGTGACCTGGGAAGATGCCATTACTCAGAACGTTCCCCATTTCCTTCTTCTCACCTTTCTCAGCTTTATGAGCTAAGCACGATGCCATATGGTGTGGGATGTCCCTTGGGTCAGTTGGGGTCAGCTGTCCTGGCTGTGTCCCTTCCCAGCTCCTTGTGCACCCCTGGCCTCCTCACTGGTGGGGTGAGGAGCAGAAAAGGCCTTGGCTCTGTGTCAGCACTGCTCAGCAGTAACAATAATGTCCCTGTGTTATCAACACTCTTTGCAGCACAAGTCCAAAAGACAGCCCCATACAGATACTATGGAGAAAATTAATGCTAGTCCAGCCAAAACCAGCAGGATTTTTTCATTTTGATGAGTTATATTTAAAAATCTTAGTAGAAAGGGGCATAGACTTGCAAGACAATAATTTTATTCTGCACCAATTCTGACTTTATTTTATAAACCTTATATAATAGCCTTTCTACTAACCCTTTTGCTAAAGGGTTCTTTATTAAAAAGAATTTTAATCTGAATTTTTAGTTAGAAAGTACTGAACGATGCTAAATAACAAAAGAAAAGATTCTCATGAAAAACAGATCTGAAAACTGAACTCATTCACTTAACTGGAACTAAGAGATATTCTGAAGTTTCACATCTGCGTTTGACTGCTGGACAGCATTTTGGGGTCACCAGTGATCAAAGGTTACATTGGACTCAAAAGTTTGATATGCCGAAGTCCTATAACATAAAATTCAGTAAAGCTCTTGGTGCTGAATTGGTCTAAATCTGAGATGAGATGCTGGTTGATCTTAAGTGCCAAGTGACATCATTTGAAGCAAGTGAAGTGATGACTGGTGTTTTGGTTTTTATTAGAAAATCCCTATTTCTCGAATAGATTTAGCTAGAGGCACAAGTAACACTGATAAATGTTTCAATACAAAAATATTCAGGAAAAAGGTGGTAGCTGTGTTATTTTATTTCAAAATTTCCAAGTGTCATGGAGACAAAGAGGAATTTCCCATGGAAAACATTACAAAAATTTATATTCCACGTGTGGCTTAGGATAATAATGCACAAAAAGAAAGATACTGCTTTTTTTAAGAATACCATAAATGTTATTTCTTTTCCAGCTCAGTAGAAATAACAATATTTTTAATATCAATTTATTTCTATTTGAGACCTTAATGAGAGTCAACTTCAAATCAATTGAGACACAGATTTTTTTTTCATTTTTAAACTTTTTTTAAGAAAATACATTTTTTTTCAACAGTTCTGCCTTTAATCCTTAATTCTGTCTGTTCTGTGATGTTATTAGATGACACACCTAAGTTCAGTGAAATGCCCTGGGATGTCAGAAGGAGTTGCATGTGAAAATGCAGTCTATAGCTCAGAGAGAGTGAACAGCTGCTAATGATCAAGACTGACATTTCAACAATATTTATGTCCTCTGTGTGCATGGGAGATAATAAGAAAGAGAGTAGTAACAAGGGGCTAGGTTATTCCATGTACAAGAAAAACCTGCTTAAAGGACAAGAAATTCCCATGGGTTTCCATTCACAACTGTTTCTTCAAAGTTATCTCACTGCGGGCAACAGGTTTTGCTACTCTATTGAAATTCCTATGGGTTCACCCTGCTAAAGCAAGAGATGTGTCTCAACTCCGAATTTCCTTCCAAGACTTTCCTCCCCTGCTGGCCTCCCCTGTTGGCAGCACAGCTCTCCCAAAGGCTGTGTTCCTACAGGCTGCAGGGCATCAGATCCTTTTCTATATCTGAAGGTGAATCCAAGCACCTCAGCTGTGTCCTAAGAACTCATGATGCTAGGTAAGATGAAGTTGGAATTTTCCAGCTGATGAATCACAAGTGTGAGTCTCTAACCAAGAATTGCTACACAGGGAATAGCGATTCAATTGACAGAATGCAACTTATCTGGATTGTCTGTATTTTGTCTTGAACCTCCTGACAAAAATACAAGGAATCAAGAAGTAAACAAGTTCAGTAGATTTGGTCTTAACCCCTGATTTCCTAAAGAAACAAGGATTGTGGGATCTTTCCTTCTGTTTTAGAGGCCCTATTGGGGTTTTTTTCCATGTTTGTCAGCAGTCAAAACTCTGAGAGATTTTATGTCCCTACAGGATTAATAGCAGTGGGAGGACGTGAGGCCACATAGGAGAGGGTCTATAGTGATGTGATAGTTAAGGAAAATGCTGCAACATTAACTTCTCTGACAAAAGTTTCAGTCTGAGCCTATGCTTCCAAGAACCCCTGAGGATTCATCTGACCATGGCATAAATTCATAGTAAGCCCAACCTTATTTGTTTCAGTAGTCACAGACTTAATTGTATGCTTATAGAAAACTTCCATGCAATCCCCAGATTACTAAATTTTCCAAAGCCTTCAGTGCAGGTCTCAGTCCTCTTCCAACAGGGCCAAAGGCAATTTTTAGCACTGATTTCAACAGTGACCTTGTGAGACAGAGATTATAGTAACACAGAATTGCAATACAAACACTTTGAACTTGTGAAAATAATTAATCAGACATTTTGAATAACCTGATTTGATTTGCACTTGTGCTACAGAAGCTTTTTCAGCCTAAGAATGAGGTGGTTGATGCATACATATTATTTACATGGGCAAGCAATAGTTTATTTTCTTTAAAACCTAGTTTATCTTCACATTCCACTTCTTAACTGGCTTTCTCTTTGCTCAGTTGTTTACCTACAGGATTAGCTAGTAGCAAATGGCAAATTAAGACAACACCAACAAAAGGTCAGAAGTATATTCTCCCAGAGCTGTTTCGTATCCAATCCGGAGACTTCCTCTTGCTCCATTTACTCAAAGGAATTAAAAGCAGGTGAAAGTAGGGTTGTGTGCAACTGATAACATCGAGAACACACTTGAAAATGAAGTCTTGAATGAGTAGTTCTGGCCTGATTGCCCTCGGTCTGCTGGGTATTGACCTGTTTTATCTGAAGTAAACCTGGAAAGAACCATTCTGAGCTAAGGAAGAACAACATTATGGAAATGCCAAGTTACTTATTGCTATTATTATTGTGTGGCAAATCAGAACAAGCAGAGCAAAAACATAGAAGTATCCAACAATAGTTTCAGGTTGTCTTCTGATGCCTTTTGTTAATCAGCAACACTGATTTGCCTCCTTCTGGTTAGTGCACTGTACTGTCTGTGTGCTGTAAACAGGTTGCAAATCAGACTTTGTTGTGCTGTGTGTAAGTCTGGAAGGGTCACAGTAAATCTGAGGAACAATCCTACTAATTCTAAGTAATTGCCCAAAGGAAATTATCAAATCTGTTTCTTCTTTATAAGATAATGTCCATTTTGTTAAACCAATAAATTTTAATGTGAATGTGCATGAATAAAAGGATCTAATATGCACATTATATCACCCTTCTAATTTTTTTAGAAGACAGAAATATATTGAGGAAAAGACCATTTAAAATGTTCTTAGTGGCCATTCTGAGACATTTAGGCCTGACCAAATCTAAGCCCTATTTGCTATCACAGAGAAGATACTGTCTTATATTCACAGGTCTGTATGACCATAGAATGGTTTGGGTTGAAAGGGACCTTAAAGATTGTCTCATTCCATTCCCTCTGCCATGGGCAGGGACACTTTCTACCAGACTGGGCTGCTCAAAGCAGCACCTTTGTGACCCTCCTTTGGGTCCACGTCCTTCTCATGTAGGAGGACCCAGAGCTGAAGGCAGGAATCCTGGTGGGGAGTATATGCAGATATATATGGATATATATGAATATATGGAAATGTGGATATATACAGATAGTGGAGTTGAAAGATAATTTTTTAAAAAATGTGAGTAAACCCAGAGTGCAAACTAGTCTGTTCAGAAAAAAGTTTTAATTTTCAAGAAAACTAAAAACTTTCATGTTAACAGGTACTGTACATTGAACTTTTTTTTCTTTTCATAGTACTTTAAGTGAGAGACAAATGTTATAAGCAACTGTAACATGAGAATATCTATTGGATTAGTGTACAAAATGTGAAGAGGCACAATTTTCCAGTGTCAGAAACCCACATTTTTGTCATTCTTCATTTCAGAAGCACATACAAAGAAAAGGCAAATTAGGTTTAACACTGAATTCAAATGCAAATCCTTTTTGATTTTGCCTTAATAATTTATTATTTTCCAATATGTGCATTTCCTCTGCTTTAAAATACTCAAACTATCTCCATGTGCTGAAATGGTCCCTTTACTTACTAGTAAATATTTTGACTACCATGTTTTAAAAATGAAAACACACACACACCACAGATGATTACATTTTATCTGGTAGTCATCAAATGTCATAGTCCGGTTTGAATGCAGTTGGTACCAGAATATAACACACGCTGCTCAAGCTTAACTTATCAGTCTTAGGGGGAAAACATGCTTTATTTCACATACAAACAAGTGAAGGCTATGAAACAACAAACACAAAATGTTAATGACTGTAGAAATGTCAATAGAAATATTGATCAGGAAAGGTCTTTGTGTACTTTAAGTAAAAAGAGTTCCCCAACTAGTACTTTTTTCTTATCTGATGGAAGGAGGGGAAGGAAAGCAAGTGTACATTTTAAAGAAAAGAGCAAACACAACTTTTATGGGTTAAGTGATGTAAGTAAAGAAGGCAGCTAGTAAAATATCCTAACTTTCAGATGCCTAGGAAGATTACTGCCAGCATAAATATCCTTGGTGTAGGAAACAATCCTTACTCTGCTGAAGTTCCTGTCCTTATAGATTGAATGTGTCCACATGTCAAACTGATTTTTTTCTCTTTTTCAAAATCCTACTTTCATCAGACAGCATGTGGTAATTTAGAAATAATAAATGTTTTTGCAAAAGTATTTATTAGAACCTCTTTGTGCAAGGCATGTTGTTTCTTTGTTTAGACATTTTTTTAATCAAAGATTTTTCTGCTGAGATTACCTCAGATGTTCTTCTTGAAGTTTCTCTTCATGGAATGAATACATTGTCTGCTTCAGGCAACTAAAACAGTGTGTGGAGTCTAGGAGGTGGTAAATTATCATAATTTGATCAGCCTCAAGGATGGAAGTAAAGCTGGTTTCATCCCCTGGGTACATGCCACACTGTTTGGCAGATTTTGAACAATATTGTGCTCTCCAGTGAGAAAGAGACTTCGTGGGAGAAAAAGAGGATTCATGTAAATAGTGGATATTTCTTAGCTGGAAAATCCAGTGAGGACAGTTACATACAGAGGCATCAGCACTGCTTCTGCAGATGCCTGAGCTGCAGATTACTGGATGCTGGAATATGTGCAGTGAAGTATTTCTGGATATGCTTTTTACATTCTTTCTGAGGCGGAACCAGGGGAAGGGACCAGGCAACCCCTTGGGCTGACTTATGTTGGCTGTTCTTGTGGTTTTAAGAACAAAGAAAAGGGTTCCAAAAAGTCTGTGCTGCTGCAGGTGAAGACTTTGCTGTGTGATTGGCATCCTCCCCCCTTTGGTACCATAAGTATGTTTTGTGTATCATCCTATCCTACACAGTAGCAGAAAAAGAGTTGGAAAGGAGAAGATGTAGAAGACAAACAATACCTCAGAGCTTTTGTTATTGTCAGACAAACAATAACAAAAGAGCTTTTCTACCAGCAAAGTTCAGGGATGCAAAGATGCAGTGTTTTTTTATTTCTCCTTCCCCCACCCCACTCCCAAAATACCCCAGAACTGAGGACTGCTGGCACTGGATTTCCCATTTATCCCACGTCTCCCTCTGTCCCCTCTGTATTCCTAACACTTGCCTGAGGGTATAGCTTCCTCTCTAACTTTCACAGTGTACATCTAGCTTCCTTTTCCCTTACAGATGCTGCTCTTTCTGGAAGGAAATTCACCTGTTTCCTGTTTTTGGGGGAGACTGGAGGAAATGGATGATCTTTTCTCCTCCTTCAGTTTTCACAGAGCCTGCATAGTATCAGCCTGGAGACTGAAACAGCAGATTCACTCCACACCCCAGGATTTCCAGAGAATCTGAGCCCTACCATCTGCACCCAAAAAAAGACAAGGTTGCCTGGCTAAGACTTTGATATTGGACTGTAGCTCTGACAACCCTGCAATCTCAATGGTGCCAGAAAAAAATTTAACCAGAGTGTGTCAAGGTAGCATACATTGCAGCAAAGATGTAGTAAAGCATTTATTCATCCTGATTTTGCAAGGTATTTATCTCTTGCCATAGGAGCCTCAAGCATTTTCATGTTGGCGTTTCTTGTAAAAACCACAGCTATTTACCGCCATCATTTTTTTTGTTATGAATGCTGGATTTTTGCTCCCTACAGGGACACAGCTTGATTATAGCTCCACTGGGGGAGTCTGAGAGCCCATGGGTTAAAAAATGTAATTAAATACTCAAGATTGCAATAATCACATGTAATTTTATTAGGTGGCCCACTCGATTCAATTTCTGCTCTGCAAGAGGGAGTCTCACTCACTCTATGCATATGCAATTATGTATGAGAATTAGTTACAGTATCTTCTGCAGAGATTTAATCCTTCACCTTTCCCCCAAAAATGAAAAGGCAAGAATATCCAACAGATGTTAGCCACTAGTGTGAACAGAATTTTGTTCAGAAATATTAAAAAAACTCCAATTTCAGTCCAGCATGAGCATGAACCAAAGTTCTGTGTGCCATTAGCACTAACCAAAGTCACTCTCCCACTCGGAAACAAGGGATACCTCTGCATCCCTTTGCACTAATTGCCAAGGCTGGGGAGTGGATCTGTGGGCAGGTTAAGCTATTAATACAACTTAATTTTTACTTTTGCCTTTGCAATTCTCATCTTTCTTAGAGATCCTGTTAGCCAAAGAGGGTACTGAGAATATTATATGTTTGAAATGCCTATTATTAAATATCTTTTGATGTTATTTTTAGAGGCTGATGGTCAATTCCTAAATATATTTATTAGGATCCTTATGAAGTTTTGGTACTGAAAAGATTAGTAAAATTGCTCCCTGGTTAGTTTAGTTCTCCTGGTCCCACAAGACCCTTCATTTGCTTCCACACTTCATACACATTTACTGCCCTGTTTAAATAGAGGTGTTTTATCTTTATCTATGTAACCCGTTAGTATTGAGGTTGTAGAAACCCACACTGAATCTTCTGTTTCTGTGAAGCTGATATGGGCAAGCTCTATTCTTTTTTTTACACTCTAGAAAGAAAGGTTTAAAAAAACATCCTTGAGAGTCCACTTCCGCATGAAAATTACTTTGGTTTTGTTTTCTTTGTTGAAACATTTATTGAAAGTCTGCCTTTCTGCAAAGAAAAAAGTAACTTTTTTAAAACGAAACTGAATCTCTTTTCTTAATCTTCTTTAGCTTGTTTGCTTGCTGAGACAGTTCAGTCTGCTTGTTGCCAATGGACTTCCAGTGTGAACTGGAAATCATGATTTAAACTCTAATGAGATCTTATTTTGATAAGGCATAAGTGTGAGGGTGAATTTGGTGTCATCAAAACAGGCCACCTGGGCAAGGTCTGAACTTACATAAATTTCTTGTAAATTAAAAATTTTATGGGCCTTTTTATGCATAATCCACCACTAATACAACTGAATGTGTATATCTTATTAATCCTCAGCAATTTTGGTGTGGAAGAGGTAAATGAACATGCCAATTCAAAGCATTAAATTTGATGTTCAAAAATTTTCTTGGGCCCTTTTCAAAACCAATTAAAAGAGGTGGATATTAGGCTGGAATTTTTCCAACACCAAGAAGAATCACACTATAAGCTGGTCTGGAAATAGATCCATCATAAATGTTACATATTCATTAGAAAACCAGCATTTTTTATTTTTTATTAAGCACACTACATTATTTGTACCCCTAGAAGTATGCTGCAAACCTGGAGTTAAAAAAATTTATCCTGAAAATATTAATGCTACAAGCTTCAAAATGACTGGGTTAATTTAGAAACAATTATATAAATCTATAGAAACTTCTTTTCCCTTGGGAAAAACACAATCTGTTTGGAGTAGCCAAATTGTCTATCTCTATAAAGTGAGGTCTAATTATGTGTGTGGGTGAAGCTATAATAACATATTTTTTAAAATATGTGATAGTTTTTGTTCATACAACTCTTATTACAATTAAATGGTCAGATAAAGAGTGAAAAATACTGTGACAGGAAATTTTCTGCTCATAGATAACATTTGGTTTTGGACACAAATTGTCCAAGGCTGTATCCTGTTGTATTGCTTGACATGTTTTCCATAACACCACATATGTATTAACTCTTACAAACCAAAACTTCATGAATAAAACCTATATAACATCTTTATCCCTATTGTTAAGTAAGATTTAATCTTTCAGAGTAGAATCTCTCTAAACTCTCCTACCATTGGATTTCCTATAGTGCTTAACAACAGTAATTAGTAATCATGTCAACAAAAAAATAATTCCTTTTAGAAGAATCTTCCTCTGTGATCACACATTTCAGAGCAATTCTCTGACAGATGTATCTACAGTCTTTGCTTCTCCAGATGAAATTTCATTACATTATATCTCTTTCATGAAGATCTTATTGATCAATCCAGTGTGATTGAGAATTTCCCTGACACGAATAGGGTTGGGCTTAATCCTGTGTGTGAGTATTTGCAGAGTAAGAGGCATAACTGTTTTATCTTGCTTTGAATTCCTAGTTGATGCTGATAGGACACCTACAGTCTGTAATCAGTATCCATTGCTGGAAATTAAAACTCAATAAAATCAAAGTACTAAAATTAAATTGAAATATTATCTAGTTTAAAAATAACATTATCTGTTCTAAACCTAATTTAAAAATCTAGCTTTCTGTTCTACAGTAAATTTAGTCTTTTCCCCATTTACATTAGCTATCCAGACTCCCTACCAGGCAAAAGAACATCCAATGAGTTGCCGTGTTTCAGGTCAACATAAAAGTGGGCTACATCTATTTAATATTCTTCCCAGACTGCCTGATTTGCTTTTCTAGGCTGTTCTAATGTTTAACACCTCATTGTTAATTTATAATGAAAGGATATTTTTCCTCCCATATCTTTTGATAGATTTAACACTGTGTCCTTCATAATTCCATACTCTATAACCCTGCTGATAAACCACTTGTAGATCCAGCAGTTTAGTCACAATATACTATCAAGAACACTATAACGAAGCCAACTGATGTACTGAAAAGAGTAAATCTTATGACAACCAGTCTATGTAAAGAAAACACGTTTTTGAAGGTAGCACATTCTTCTTGCAAGAGTTAGCATATTCTTCTCCAAGATTACCTGATTTTTAGCAGGTAACATGCAGCCTGGTTAGTTGTCCATATAAGATACCAATTTCTTGGACAGAACGAGTGAGCTTTCATCATAATGCATTCATACAGTAAATGAGATGGAAAAGGAACTGGGCAACAATTATCTTGCCCCTTCTGCAGTTTTATCAAGTCATTCCTCTAACGTTTCTACACTGACCATGCCAACCTTGTCAGCCTGTGCTTTTAATGTTAGACCTTGACCTAGAACATGAATGAGGACATTTCAGATTTGTACAGGATTTGTTCTTATTTTTCTAAAAGTGTGTGTTCCTCTGCTCTGCATTTTCTCATGATCAAACAAAACAGACATCACATGCAAGGAATAGCTGAGCCTGAACTTCATAATTCAGCAAAGATCTTAGGATTTTTTCTATTAAATTTACTATTCTGGTCCTCTTACAAGATGATTTTCTAGTTCTACAAGACAGGACGATGACTTGTTGAATGTCTTGAAAAGATAATTTTGTGTTCTTTGTATTCAGGATGCCTTATGGCGCAGTGTCTGTGTTCACTCGCACAAAGAGCACCAGGAGTTGGGTACTGAATGTTCTCATACAAAAAAGAGCAAGTAGCAACACGTAAAATGGATACTTGAAGGTGTCCTAAGTTCACCTTAGCCTCACCTAGAATTTCCTGCGTGGTGGATGGCACCCCATAACCAGCACGAACACCACTCCTGCTCTGCTCCTCTTGGCTTTGCCTATACCATAATTACAATCCAAATTACAATGTACCCTCTTATGATCTTCTTTCTTTCTTGTGTGTAGCAGGCCAGATCACATTAACATCATGACCAAAGGAACTATTCTACAATTGCAATTGTTTAAAGCTGTCAAATGCTTCCCTAATGAGTTATGAAATTATTTTGATCTTGTTTATACAGGCAAAACCCAAATTGTGTCTGTTAGTATAACTACACCCTGGCCAAATTAAAATTATTTGTAAATGTGGTAGATGGTAGGGTTTAGCAAAGCAGGTCATCTTTTCTCCAGTACAGAGCTTGGGAAAAGCCATTTAAGAGCAAGTGGAAAACTAAAAAGGCAAGTGGTTTGACTGAAAAAAAAATCTAGAAAGATTTTGGACTGCAAGGATATATCAGATAGAGAATGTTGTTAATAATGCCAAGGTTGTGGGTTCGATCCCCGTATGAGCCTTTCATTTAAGAGTTGGACTCAATCCTTCCAACTCTTCCAACTCAGAATATTCCATGATCTGATGTATAAGCTAAGATACATCTTTTTCACCCAAATATTTTGAAAGCAATTAATTACCTCATTAGTAAATAGACTTGTAGACTATAAGTTCATTGAAAATATACCAAGTCTTATTCTAGACACACATGTTTTGCAATTATTCCCAATCATTGATTGAACCAGCATTTAAATCAGCAAAGAGAACAAGGAGAAATTGAACACTGGACAAGTCCTGTGGGACACAAGTTTCCAGTTTGTTTTTTTCTCTAATCAGAGCAGAACTTTGAAATCTACAACACATTTGTGGCTATATCTTTTTAGAATTTCTACAGGGAACTTCAGCTATTTTGCTGAGATGTATTGGTTTAGTTGAAACGTTTTAATGTTCATAAAATATCTTCCTTTTACTCAACGAACATTAAGTGCTGCTTTTTAAAAATTATTATGTTCACCACTGTCTTTTTCCCATAGTGGCAAGATGCCTTGAAGAAACTTGTACTTCGAAATCTTAATTTTTTGTTCTTCAAAATCTGAGTAACCACCAATAAGCCACATGAAATCCACAACCTGTTGTGGGAAATATGTTGCTCCTGGGAGTCCAAGCTATAAAATTGAAGGGGGATGTAGATTACCCCTCACATATATCAGTATGCTAACAGGGAAATGAAGGATAATGATTTATTGCACTAAAACAAAATAAAATATTTGGCGTATTAAAAAGAAACATTCTCATTTAGATTTAAACAATTTATTAAAACATTTTAATCAGGGAAATCTTAATAGAAATATTTTGATTTTATTAGACAGGAGTTGAATTACTGAGGTTTCAAGAGGAAATTATCCTGTTTTATGGAAGCTTGTAGACTGTTCCCACCAAGAATTCCCCTTTTTCTATAACACCAAAGAATCTGAACTTTAAGTTCTCTGGCTTCAGGCTTTCAACCACATTTCCCCTTCCTCAGATTTTAACTACACCTTTGGAATAGTTTGCACCCAGCTAAGCAAATGCTATGCACAGTAGGGACATGTGTTTTGTGCTGAGAAGAAACTGGAGCAAGAGATAAACCTGTGTTGCAACACGAGGTTGTCCTGAGGGATCAGACTTCACTGCTGAACAAACCTTTTTTCATTCTTGTTAAGGCACTACTTTCCAATCCTCACTTTCATCGCATTTGGTGCACCACGGATTTGAGTCTCTTTGTATTTGATATGGGGAGGAGACTTTTTACAAAGGAAAAATAGCATCAAGAACCATCAGGCATAATCATGCCAGTGTAATTCTTACATGGCAGCAAGCTTAGTGATTCACAGTGTTTCATGCCAAACACTTTGAATCAATGTGAAGCAAGCAAGAAAAGCAGTCCTGCCCTAGAACATTCCTCCTGCCATCAGTGCTCCCCAAAAATGTTTTTCAAAAACTCAGGTTTGTAGAGCCAGTTCAAGCCACAGCAGCTCATGCATGTTTCAGGCTGTGTGGGGGTTTGAATAGTCAGGATCCCTGCTCTGGGTAAATTTTGGACAACTCTTGCAAGTGCCTATTTCGTGTCTGCACATCTTGTGCTCATTGTTTACTGGGCAGTCATGGGACTGGAGTAGAAATGAAGACACTTCCAGCATTGCACACAGATAACAGAAACAGAGTGAATGAAACATATACCTCTGTGCTATGGAACCTGGCTGAGTCTTTTTGCACAAGGATTCCAAACAAAGGGCTTGAGCAGGCATAATTCCTTGACTTAGATCCAATATCAGCCTCAGAGAACCTGCAAGATCCTTGCTGATCCTTTGCTGTTTTGATCACCTACAGTGCTTTCCATGGCTGCTGTTCCCTCCCCTGCCATGTTCTTTCTTTGGTTAGGCTGGAGTTCCTGCCACGCCTCAGTGGTAGTGCCTTTCTCCCTCAGAGATCCACTACTTCCCTGCCCCTCCCAGCTCTGAGTCACAGCCCTGCAGGAAGCAAGCAGAAACCAGTCATATGCACAGACCAAACAGGCATACAAGACAGGCAATTATCACCTGCAGAGATGCACATTTTTTTGCTCAGGAGGTTAAACAGTCTTATCATCACATCCGGCACCTCCAGCACAAGGAAAGATGCTAGTTTCAGTGTTGCATCAGCGTAATATATATCTAATTTATCTTTTGGGAAAATGATGTCTCTCCCCCTCACTGTAGAGAGTGGGAAAAAAGGAGTACCTGTTCCTCCTTTTGTTATTGCCATGAATTTCTTAGATTCAGCTAAAATAAAGCACAGGATTATAAGAGCAGGCTGGGGATGGCCCACGGTTTTCATTTCACTCAGCTTCTGAGATCCTGTAGGAGAATAAAAAGGGCTTAAGAGTCCCGTGAGTTGGTAGGACTGAGCAACACAGGGCACATCAGCACACCTGATAGGATGCAGTAGCACCTGCGATGTCATTGTGGTAGTGATGTTGTGAGAACTCAATGTCAACAGGGCCTGTGGCAGCAAAAGATGAGAAAAATCAGGAGGAAAACCAGCCCTTGTCATCTGGGAACATCAGATACAGGGCTTCTGTTCCATCATGATACACAATCACAAAAGCAATTGCTGAAGTTAGCTGGGACCTCTGGAGGTGTTCTGGTCTAACCCCTCTTCTCAAGTGGGGTGACCTAGAGTTTTTTGTCCAGGACCATGTCTGGTTGGGTTTAAATGTCTCCAAGGATAGAAACTGTTTCTCTGGGAAACCTG
The DNA here is from genome assembly GCA_013396875.1 of Vireo altiloquus. Lineage (NCBI taxonomy): Eukaryota > Metazoa > Chordata > Aves > Passeriformes > Vireonidae > Vireo > Vireo altiloquus. Next base: position 311,838 of record VZRF01011328.1, read on the forward strand.
TACCAGTGTTTGAGCACTTTCACTGTGAAAATTGTTTTTCTTATTTTAAACATAGTTTCCTACTTTTTTAGTTTGTGTCCTTAGCTTTTTCTCCTGTCAGTGGACATTGGTGAGAAGAGTCTGGCTCCCTTGTCTTCATTCCCTCCCATCAGGTATCTATCCACACAGAAAAGATTCCACTGGAGCCTTCTCCTCTCCAGGCTGAACAGTCACAGCTCTCTCAATTTGCTTTTGTGTGAGTGATACCTCAAATACACAGGGCCACATTGGCTGAGGGGGGATCTTCTAGATCAGGGGAAAGAAAGTGTATGGACATTGGAAACAAGGACAGGTGGCTCAGGAAGACTACAGGGATGCCATTAGCCACTGTAGGAGAAAGTCCCTGTGGACAAAAGTCAGTTTGAGCTGGGCATAGCTGTCAAGGACAACAAAAAGGCCACTTTTAAAAATACTTTTTAAGTATTTTAAAAAGGCCACTTTTTAACAACAAAAGAAGGACAGTGATAACCTTGGTCCATGACTTGATGAGGTCAGTCACCTCACAAAGAAGGATGTAGACAAACGGAGACATTTTTTCCCAGCTCCACCTCTGCCTTTAGCCCTGATGATGGGCCCTGGTACACCTAGAACCTTGTGTTGGAAGATCTTGACTGGGAGAAAGGTAAACTCCCAGCTCACTCTGCAGTTGTTCATCCCAATGTGTCCCAAGAAGGGTGACCAAGACAGTAGAAGGTGTCAAGGGCAAGACTTACTAGGAGCAGCTGAGGGCACTGGGGCTTGTTCATCTCGGAGGAGAAAAGGCTGAGGGGTGCCCTTGTCACAGTCTAACATTCCTCAAAGGGGCCAGTGGAGAGGGAAGTGTTGTTGTCCTCTCTCTGGTGATCACGGTAAGGCACGAGGAAATAGAATAAAGCTGCATCAGAAGTTGGTACTGGACATTGGGAAAAGGTTCTTAGTTGAGAGGGTCACTGGAACAGGCCCACCAGGGAAGGGGTCAGGGCCCTAGACCTGCCAGAGTTCAAGGAGTGATGTTTCCAGTGATCTGGATAAGGTTAAGGTGGTCCTACAAGAAGCAGGGAGTTGGACTTGATAATTTTTATGAGCCCCTTCCAATTTGATATATTCTGTGATTCTGATTCTATTAATCATCTTTTTGGTCTGCAGTATATCCATATCTCTTTTGCTGTGAGTGGCCAAGCTCTGCACATGGCACCCAGATGTGCCTCACCAGGGCAGAGCAGAGGGGCAGGATCACCTCCCTCAGCCTGCTGGCATTGCTCCGCCTAATGCAGCCCTGGAGAGCAGGATCTGAGCCTCCCTTTTGAGCTCTGTTGGGCTTCATGGGCAGAAAAATAAAGACTATCTTTAAATGAGAAGGTCACTGCATTTTGGGCATTTTGTGCTGTTTTGCTTTGAGTCACTCTAAGACATGTGCCTTCTGCCCACTCATTTTATTGCCAAGTGCCCATGAACTGCAGCAGAGTGACATCTCTTGATCTCAGCACTTGTGCAAATACATCATTGCAAACCTGTCTTCATAAAGAGCTCTGCCAGAGTTGGTGCAGCAGTTTGGGGCTGGGATTTGCCACATGCCAGTTACAATTCACTTACACTCTGTGTAGATGCTCTTAGTGTACAGAAAGTGTGAGATAACTTCTTCTTCTTCCAGACTGTGGCTTATAAATGCTCACCCTTCCCTTAGTCCAGTAACTTCTCCTGGAGAATGCACCACATGGCACTCACATGAAGAGGGTGAAAGTCCAGTTGGTAGCAGGTACCCCACAGTTAAGTGTAAACCACGAGGCAGAACCTGCCTCCAATGAGACATCTTGCTAAAAAGCAGCTTGTTTTGCCCAGAAGGTCTGGCAGTCTGGTATTCAGGGTGTCTGACACTTAATATTCACGTCATAGCCCACAAAAGGATCCACACAGAGCATTTCAGTGTTGATAATGAACAACCCCTCTAGTAATTAAGCTCTGCACCTTTTGAAAACAGTTTCAAGTCTTCTGGGAATCTTTAACTCTCACATGTGTCACCAAAGCACAGGTTCAGTATTCCCACAGAAAACAGCGTTCCTTCTGATTTATGGACTTCCCCACCCTTGGAACTGAGACACTGACATGTTCTGCTCCAGGCACTGGGAAGCTCAGCACAGCACTCTCTTTTTTTTATTTTTTTTTTCTTTCTTCCCTGAAGAAAGTGTTTCCTGTCAAATTAACGTTCCCAATTACAAGTGGATCTATTCCCTGGTGATTACCTACCTACCCTAATTGACTGTCTTGTTCCCAACCAAGGCAGGGTGTTTGAACAGACAAACAAAAAAAGGATACTGATTTGCTGAGACAGAGAGAAAACACGTACCTGCAGAAAATATAAGCTTTCAGAAAATATGAGCCAGCATTCTCTCTTCTAATTAGTGCTCTTCCTCCTTTGAGCAATTAAAAAAGCCTTGGAAAGTTGATGGGTTCCAGAAAATTTAGTCACATTTAAAGTCTGCTGGTCCAGCTGGCCCCTGTGGATTTGGGATTAAGATATGACTCAGAGTTTTCTGAAATGCATTGGGAATTAAAACAGTTTTTAAAAATTCTACTTAATGCCAAAACAATGTGCTTCCCTTAATGTCTAATTCCTAATTTCAAGGTATTAGGTGCTAGTTTCATTATTAATAGGGATGTAGAGTTTAACACTCTAAAAATTATGTGTTCTCTCTAATATCAACCCATATTGGCTTCAGAGGTGTTTTTCAAGGAAGAAACCAGGTACCTGTTAATCACAATAAGATTTTGGATCACTAATATATAAGTTATTTGTACTCATATTATGTAATAGTCAAAGAAAACATGGCAAATCAGGGAGTACAAGATACATTAACAGGGAATTTCTGCCTGTTTGGGGCTTTACTTTTTGGTATAAAATGATCAGAAATAAAGGTAGAAATATCTTCTGATGTTTCAGCTATGTCCTGCAAAACACCAGAGGCAAATAGAAGAGCTCTGTGTCCTAAGAAGGAGTGGTAAAGAAAAGCAGCCTAAATTCTCCTCTGCTCAATTTCAACAGCACAATACCTGGGAACTTCACCACCTCAAATACCACTGAGCACCATCCTTCCTCCTTCCAAAAAACTTATAAACGCCATGGTTCAGATCCAAATCTGAGTCAGCTGATAAGTTTTCTGACTTGAAGAAAAGTGTCCTGATCTACACTGTAGAAGGATTTTCTCTACACTGCAAAAGGAGAGAATTATAAAAGGCTCCTAAAAAGATTTTTGAAGAGCCCCATGATCCTGAGCAAAGCCCTTCACCAGCCCCACACATGCCAGCCATCAAATCCAAAGAGACATTTAGGTGCTGTCAATACACTCCAGCAGCCAAGAAGAGTGACAGGCACCTTGACATACTGGTTTTGTTAGCATAAGAGAGTTATATGAGAGCCTGATGGCAGAAGATACCAACTCTATTGGTTGCAGAGTGATTTATCAGCCTTGTTTAAGTGGAAATGTAAATTAGAGGGGAAAGGATTTAAGTGTGCAAATTATTCTTAAACTTATTGTCTTATATGGAAACACAAAGCAGAAAAAACACGGCTAAAAAATTACAGGGTAGTACTAAATATCCTAAATCATCAAAATACCTCCCAGGACATTTTCCATGTTTAACTCAATGAACCCCTGCAAAAGAAAAGGGAGGTGGTTTAGGAGGAATAGTAAGGAACCTGCAAGCACTCTGCATGTGTTTCTGATACAATTCTGCATTTTAGTAGCCCGTGACCTTGTTCAGCATCCTCTATGTCCCTAACTACATTTACCAGCACCAAGCAAAGGGGCACTTTTTAGCCTATCAGATCATTAAATAAATATGCAAATGCAGACTTATTTGCAACAAACCCACACCCATATGTTATGTCAATGCATCACTGGATACTGTTCCTTAAAGGAAAATATCCTTACTTCACCTAAATTATCATAAAACCAGAATGAGAAGGAGCCCCAGTCAAAATAAAATTGAAGCTAGTCCTGTTCAACTTACTGTTATATTAATCTTAAACACACTTTATTCCCTTCTTACAATGAAACTTTTGAGTCATTTATCGTCACTGTCTAGTGGAAAACCAGTGTACTCAGAGATGGTGTCTTGAAGCCACCTTAACAGCCAATATCACCCCCTAAATATTTTAATGAAAATAATTTTTAATCCTGATTGATTACTGATTATGAGCAGTGTTCATTATTCTTCCTGATACCTTTTTTTTTTTTTAAATAAAGTACATTTGTTAAAGCATAAAATTGGTCAGGATTACAAATAACTTGCCCTGGCAGCTGGAGGGCAGCATTTCCCTCACGATGAAAAACAATTTGTCTGCAGTGAAGACAGATGTCAGAACAGTAATTAGTACATTTCAACTAGAGAAGACCAATAATTCTTCAAAATCACCCCTAATACAACAGAAATCTGAACCAATCCCCTGAGGTGTTTGAGGGAACAGGGATATAGTCCTTCATTTAAAAACAGCTTCAGGGTCCATGGTGCATCCTTGGCATCCCATTGCTATGGAAGGGAAGGGGGCAGGATAAAGCAGCACCCCAGAAAAGATCTAGGGATACTCCCTTCCTGTTCCTTCTAGGAACTGACTGTCAGGGTTTTACTCTTGAAAGAGCATAACTTCTTGGCTGGATCAGGGAGAGACATCCCTCCTTTGCAGGACACAGTAACTTCATCAACAGGGTCTGGGCAGAGCCCGAACTTTGAAGTGGATTGGGTTGGGCTCTGTACTGGCAGTCCTGAAGTTGCTGATGGGGAGGTGGAATTGCGGTGGTCCTCATCAGACTTGTGCTCCAGACCCTTCCCTAGCTCCTTGCCCTTCTCTGGACTTGCTCCAGCCCCTCAATGCCTTTCTTGTAATGAGGGACCGAGAACTGGACAAGGATTCAAGGTGCACCCACCCACTGCTGAGTACGGGGGGCTATCACTACCCTGGTCCTGCTGGCTGCATGAGTTCTGATACAGGCCAGGTGCCAGTGGCCTTCTTGACCACCTGGGCCCACCCTGTCTCGTGTTCAGCCACTGCTGACCAGCACCCAAAGGGCCTTTTCCTCGGGGAGTTTTTCCAGCCACTCTGCCCCCAGCCTGTAGAGCTGCCTGGGGCTCTTGTGATCCAAGTGCAGGACCCAGCACTTCACCTTGTTGAATTTCACACCACTGGCCTCAGCCATTCATTTCTGCTTGTTCAGAACCCTCTGCAGGTCCTTCCCACTCTCCAGCAGATCAACACAGCCTTATGGATACATCCTTTTTGCCAACTGGAACCAACTGTTCTGGCTGTGTCCCCTCCAAAGTCCTTGTGCACCTCCAGCCTCCTTGCATGGAAAAGTGATGATGAGGAGCAGAAAAGGCCTTGACTCTGTGTCAAGCAGAGCAGTACTGCTCAGCATTGATTAAACATCCCTTCATTATCCAAAACACAGTCCTCTATAGTTTGTGCTATAGACAAAATTAACTCTACCTCAACCAAAACCAGCACATTGCCCAATTCCTTTCTGGAAATTACAAATTTTTTTGCCTTCCTCCAATCCAAGCAGTAGGGGAAAGTAATAACTGAGTGAACAACTCAGCAGTCCATTACACAAGCAAATCTGTACACATGTTAAGATAGTGGTATCTTAGTAAAATAAACTAAAACTTGGTGTGATACTACCACACAAGACTGAGTTATAGTAACTGCATTAGCTTTTTATTTTTGAGAACTCTAAATGATGTTTCTTTTTTGTTTGTTTTCCTTATTTTCACACATGTGGAGTATTGATATCAGGCTTCAGCCACCTCAAGAAGCAATTTCGAAGAAGCTTCTGACATGATTTGTGTTCCAGTGGTCAATTGTTCTATTTTCTCACAGAAGGTCATTGCAAAGACAAATGCCTGACAAAAATCTGCTGTCTTTCATCATTAGATTTTTCTGAGTTGATGGATTCCTACCCGGGGAAGCTTTACACAAGCTGCACTGAGAGAGGCAGAAAGACTCTACTGTGAATTTTTACCATTTTATTGCCAACTCAGTGCTTTGAAAACTGTTTCTCAGGTAGGGAGTCAGGTCTGCCATGTCTTAGGCTATCTGCTGCTTCCTTTTCCTAGTAGTGGTCTAATGCAGGATAGGATTTGCATTTTAAAATGATTTTTTACCACCTTCTGGCTAGAAAGTTAATGCCAAATTGGTCATAAATTGAGGTTAAGCCAGGTCTTGAAGCCCTCTTTGGGGCAAAAAGATTTCCTTATTTGTGAAGGTACTGTGGGGGTTGTTGGAAGTTTATACAGATCCAGTACTAACAGCACAGCAGTGTCGATTTTCACCTTCTAAGGACTTTGCTGCTTTCTACATGGAAATGTTGAGCAGTTTTGGTTTTCTATTTTTTCAGGGATGTGAGCTTTTAATTATTGTATTAACATTGTCAACTGTCAAGCGCTTTGAAATAATTTAATATTCCCAGTCTCCTTACAACCTGTTTATTGATATTCATGAAGTGAATCCCCTCTTGAGATGTCTAGACTGAATGTCAATATGGTTTATAGATGAAGACATGGTTTATAGATGGAAGATATTAATAATTGAATCCTGAAATTGTTTAATTTTACTTCAATAAAAGGCCAGGCAGGACAGGAACCAATATACTCTTTTACTAAATTGATGTACAAGTGAGTACAGCATATTGGAATAATTTCAACCATCAACGATGAAGGAAAAATATTATTGACTTGGAAGGCATATTTTAATAAATAAAATTATTTTGTTAGAAACATTTTCCTGGGTGAAATTCCTTCTTAACTCATAAGACATGAGTAGAGAGACTTATTTTTTGTATCTACATGCACTAGACATAACTTATGGAAGATATATTTTAGCCTTCTGCCTCTCCTTGAAAGTCATACAAGAAAGGCCTGAGCAGAGACACGTTTGCAAGAATTATCACAGGAGTCATATTTAAGGTCTATGCAGGAAATGCAGAATAAATATTGTTTCTCCTTTATTATTCATAGCATCACAATAGCTGGTCATAGAACTCCCTCTATCCTTATGAAATATTCTTATCCAATAACCTAACCAGGATGAGAAAAGGTCTGGGGATATCTTGAAGGAGAAGATTCCTAACCTTTCAAATGTGAGAAAAACTTCTTTCATGGACAAGCACGTGACAAATGCAAACCAAAGAGAAAAGAAATATTATCCAATCAGTAAATTGCAATAGCTCTGCTGGAAATGCTGGGGTCCCAAAGGTGACAGCAGGATTTCAGGGAGACCACTTGATCAGTGCCTCACTTGCCTGTTACAACATTTTCTATCATTGAGGACTCATTCATCAAATATCCACAGTCTGATCTTACACACACTGAAGTCGACATTACTTCTTATCAACTTAGCAGATTTTGTATCTCAATCTTGCAAAGATCCATTTGTAGCTTCCTCAATTATGTTGTAATTGCTGATAGACTATGTATTTACTGTTTATTAGTACCTTAGGTTGCTACAGCATCCCCCTTACCTGGAGAGCTTGTTCCAGTGCTCCCTCAGCTGCTCCTCATGTGACTGACTCTCTAGACTCTTTCCCAGGTCCATTGCTCTTCTCTGGACATGCTCTAGCATCTCAATGCCCTTCTTTAAGTGAGTGGCTCAAAACTGAACACAGTATTTGAGGTGTGGTGTCACCAGTGCTGAGCACAGAGGGATAATCACTTCCTTAGTCCTGCTGGCCATTCTGTTTCTGATACAAGCCAGGATGCCATTGGCCTTCTTGGAAACTTGGGCACATGCTTGCTCATGTTCAGCGGCCGCTGATCAGCTCTCCCAGGTCCTTTTCCACCAAGCAACTCATGTAGAAATTTAATTCATGTCTGTGCAACAGTGGCCAAGATATCCACAGCTACTAGCTTCTAAAGAATCGTAAAATTATATTTTAAAAAGTAGTAAATCACATCTTTCATCACAAAAAACCTCAACAAACAAAACAAAACAAAAAACAAAAAGCAAAACAAAACCAAACCAAAAAAACCCAGATCATAAAAATAGGAATTTTAAATATTGACTCCTTCTGTCACATTTATGTCTGTGGGAACATCACCTGTGCAGTGATATCCTTGAGACATCTTAGTCTCTGCTTCAGTTGCCCCTGTTTTCCTAATATCAGTCAAAGGTGCTTCTTTAGTCCCTAAGGGAAAATGTAGAGATGTCCTGCCCTTGAAGGAGTCTTAGGTTCAATGTTTTCCTTTAGTTCAGGCATTTTTTCAAGTTTTCTCACACCTACCAGACCTTTTCCCTCCTGCATCAGTGGAACTGAAACCCTTTTCCTTTCCCTTTTGCAACAGCCACTGGACAACATGACAGAAAATCTCCAGTTAGACAAGCAGACTTCCTGCAACATCCTCAGACACCTCCTTCCCACCAGCTCTCACACTGTGGGCTGTGCCCTGCTGCCTCTGACCCAGGGCAGATCATACCAGTATCTAGATCCTTATCTTGACTGGGACTCCCAGGATGTCTTGTACAGCAAGCAGAGATCTGTCCTGCTGTATAATGTGTCATTTCACCATTCTAACTCCTTTGCCTGAGGTGAAGAGACTGTTTATTTGACTTCCATGAGTACAAGAAAGCTTTTCAATACTCTCTCTCAAGTATAAAATTCCCAGTAGTTCCAAAACAAATCAGTATCAAACAATGTAGAACACTATTGTTTGCCTACGTGTTTATATTTTATGGGGTAAAAATGTCTGTTTGAATCTTTCTGCTGTGCTCAGATAGATGGCTTAAGAGGAAATGTGTAAGAAAAGAAACAATTATATTCTTATATCCATAGCTAACAGAGAACTGTGGCACTGACAATTCTTTAATATGATTGTTGAGTCTAATCTTTTCATGTCAAGAGACAAATATACGATATGCCCTAACATTCCTGCGCTGCTGATCCGGAAATGTCACTGTTTATAGAGTGTAATGAATCCTGAGTCTTGCTCCACTGGAGGGCTTTTCCTCCACCCTCTAGATCCACTGTCCTTTTTGTTTCAGTCCCAAAATATGAGCATATTTTACCATGATGTCAAAAGTCATGTCAATTAAACATCATGAAAGAAGCAAGAAGAACTCAACCTTGACAATTCACGATGACCCATGTTCAGCTGAATTATAAGTAGGACTTTTATTCTTTAGAGTTATGTCTTCTTAGCTCCACAGATAACTGTGCAATAGATATCCTGATTTAGAATTCAGATGATATAACCTAAATAATTACTCAGGGCATGAAATAAAGAAATGGAAAATATTGTATTTGTATATCATTATGGGATAGCCATATGTCAGCAGATAGAATTACCTCTCTGAGTAAAGTTTGTATTTCTGAAAAAATTCATTGCATTCAGAAACTGAGAATCACAGTGAAAGATTGTTATAGATGGTTTTGTTTCCAGCTGATTTTTGTTCCTGGTTCTCTGTATTTTACTTATTCCTGCTCTTTTACTGGACAGGGTTCTTGTACCTGCAGTGTGATGCAGATCAGGAAATAGATCTTAAAAAAAAAACCAACCAACCCAAACAACAAGAATGCCCCCAAAACCAAAAACAAATAAAGCAAAAACCAGCTGCTGTTGCTCATAGGTTAAATCACCTGAATGGTGTAGGATCACAACCAAGCAGAAGGAGGTTGTTACCCAGACATTGGCTGGTATTTCAACAAAAAAGAGCAGTCTCATGAAACTCGCAGACTAAAAGGACCAATATTATGGAAACATAAAATACTTTGGGTTCAAAAGGGCCTTTAAATATCGTCTAGTCTACCCCCTCTGCAATGATGAGGGATATCTTCAGTCAGACCAGTATTAAAGCTGGATCTCTCTGTAAACCATGATCCAAGTTAAGTTAAAGTCCCTGGGAATCTCTCTATCAGTTTCAACAGATTTTTAACGAGACCCATGACAAGTATAGTGCATCTGTGTGTTCTGATCTGTTAACAAAGAATACATTGCTTCTTCTATACAACACATAATTTCTTAATCCACAAAACTTTTAAGGCAACCACAGAAACGTGAACATCATGAGAGCCTGAAGTAAATGAAGGTTGTTTCGCCTGTGGGTTTCCTTAAATTGTGACCATCTGTTGGCCTGATGAAACAGGTGCTGAGCATTTGCAACTCCACTGAAGCACAGGGAGTAGGGTGGAGTTCTGCTCTAGCTGAAAATCTACTCCTTATTTTCAGTCCACAATTAGCTATTGGCCAATGTGTGCTGCCATTAGTTGAACCAGCCCAATATAATTTCATAAAGAAAATTAAGTTTCTTTACAGGTCTAAAAACATCTCTTTTTATTTGGAACTGAGTATTATTTAATCCTTTGTACTTGGGGTTTATCTACGCAAGAAGTAAATGCAACAAAATACTATTTCTTTGAGCTATGGGCACATTAATTAACAGCAAGAAGTGTTGGAAAGAATTACTATATTGTCAGTCTAACTTTACAGACAAAATATATTCAGGCAATTAATTTTAATATGTTCCAAATTTTATTCAATGTGGCATACAGAATAGAAATGAAGTAGCACTTAGCTGAAAACAAAGAATAGTGATTCAGCTAGAGTTAAATGATGTTACTCTTTTTAATTTCAGTTGTTCTTTGCTAATTCCTGTAAGTTAAGACCTGTCACACAATGCAGATTTGACCCAGTTAACAAGAAAAACAAGATCAAATCTATTAGGATACTCTAAGCCAATAGACAGAAGTTGCAGGCAAAAGTGACCTTTTCCTGACATAGCTATATTTTCATGGGATGCAAATTCCCCTGGCTCGAGCCTACCAGCTAAAAAATACTGCCACAAGCAAATGATAGTTTTAACAGAATTGTTGCATGGGGCAAGCAATCTGCTGAAATGGTTGAGAGGTTTAGGAAGCTTATTCCAAACCACTAGAAAATTGCTACAATAATTTCTGCAGAATTTATAGTGCCATTGTAGCCAGTTTTTCTTTATACTATCCACATTATTGATTCAGCTGTGGTAGTAATTGTAAGGGATGATATTATAATAATGTCATTTTGGCAAGATGCAGTACTATTTAACTAATACATTATTTTCTAAAAGGATTCCTTTTAGAAACCATATGGTCTTACTATATCATTTATTCCTTTCTTCCTAGCCTTTGAAAACAAACAGAAACAGAAATGGCAGGAGGTAACAAAGCTTGTCATATAATCTCTTTCCCCTTAACCTTTATTCAGGATGATGCCTTCAATTCATGAGAAGTCTGCTTTGGAGCAATGTGAAATGTTTGTTAGGAAACCTGAAGCACAGTAAAATTCAGCTGTTCGCAGCTTTTCCTACAGATGTGGTATCCAGCTCATGTTTTGTCAAAAGGGTTAAGTCTTTTGATTAAACCTGAGGCTAGTTATGAAGGAATTGAAGCCAATTTATTGTTTTGTATTAAAAGAAAAAGATAAACCCTTGGATTTCATGTGCTTCCAGCTACAGATTGACCAAAATCTGAACTGTGAAGTTCTTGTTATTTCTTCAAAGAGGGAAAATGCCAGAGTTGAACCCTGGAGAGAGAGGGGCTGTGATGAGCAGAAGGGCTGCAGGCAGAGGGCTGCAGCTATTCTTTCACATCCTGCACTGCTCTCTCTGAGAGAAACTGTTCAGATTCCTGATTTGCATCCCTCCTACAGATGAAAAAATGAGCAAAAGAAGTTGCCCAGTAGGTAGAAGGCTGGAGCAGCCTGAAAATGTCTTCAGTCTTTGCTTTTTGATTTTGCTTCCCCCCCTCTCCCTTTCCCACAGAGAAAACAAACCCAGAGTATCAATTACAACTCATCTCCATGATATGGACACTTCATCACTTTGTCCTGGACAAAACCCATAAACTCATTTAGGATATATAATGAATATTTGTCATATAGTTTTGTGTTTATTACTAAAACAGGAGAGTTGCAGGGTGAAATAAGCAAAGAACTTTTCTTAAAATTGGAGCCCTTCACACGTTTCCATTTCAGCCCTAGAGTTGGTTTCCAATAACCTGCATTGGCCTTTCAGAGTCAAACAGAAGGTGCAGAAGGTTATTTGTTTTAAAAGGTGTCCCAGGAAGGCAGTCTGTGCAGGTGGTGAGAATGGTAGCTGCAGATACAGGAAACATGCAGTAAAAAGCCACCTTGGGTTTAGAAGCAAGAACCCACCACAATTTATTGCCAAGCATCTGCACTTGGCAGGTGATTAGCTACTCAACCAGCAGAGAAATGCAAGTGATGGGCAGATGAGCAAAATAGTACCTAGAAAAGGGGCAAAGTAAGAATCCAGATCATTGAGAATTACAAACGTCAGGCAAAACAGTATAACAAAAGCTTTAGAGTATTGGAAAGAAGAATCCAGTCTGTATAGTGGACTGCCTAGGGGGATTAAAATAAGAAAATAAAAGTAAAACTTTTGTTTCATTACCTCATGGGATGGAAAGAACAAGAAGTGAATGCCATTTTGTAGCTAGACATAATAGCAGATAGTACCACAGTTGTAAAAACTGAAGGGGAAGGACAGACCATCACAAATGATCAAGTGAAAATAGTTTAAGAAGTTAACACATCTCATCCTCAGCTGGATTTTACCAACCCCTCAACTGAAATGTGATCATTGACTGTGTGAAAATCTCCATCACTCAACAGGAGAACAACAGGAGTGCTCAAAGCACCCTTCACAGCACTCTTCAATGCCACATCTCAATAAGTTTAACACAGCACTTCAAAGGATATCATGCTGTTCTGGAAATATAAAAGATGTCCTCATTAGAGACAAGATCACTGGAGGACCACTACCTACATATAGCACAGAGAAGAGAGACACGGATCTTAGTCTAGAAAAAATGCCTGAGGATGACAGGGAAGGCAAATGTATCCAGAAAATAAGGTAAACTGGGTCATGCACTTAGGGTGGCAGAGAATCCTACAGTAATCATAAGGTCACCCACTGAGGAAAGTTGGACTGGGTGGGAGTGTAAAAGTCCATTAACATAACTGTGGAAAACAGAATAAATGGGAAAACTCAAACACCCAAACTGTACCAGCAGTGCAAAAAATGTGGAAACAGATAATATCTTAATATGTCAGCTAAGAAAGAAAGACAATGGAATTCACATTATGGTTTCTAGGGAAAGAAGAGGCCAGCTACCTAGACTGCTGAAAAGGATGCCAATGCTTGTTATGGACAGCTAAACACTTGCATCAACAAACAATTATATTTGCATCTGAACTGTGGAACTGATGCACCACCAGTGACAAGCATCCCTTTTAGGGAAGATGCACTATAAAACTGAGTTTGGACCAATGACAGTCAAATGTGGGATGTTACAGTTGTCAGCTCACAATGCACACTATCAAAAGGAACAGGGAAATGCAAATGCAGCATGTGGCATCACACATTGGCCCTCTCTTAACTGGAGGCGATAGAATTTTCTCTATGGGTTTTGTTCTAGCAGTTCTATAATGGCTAAAAGGCAATGGAGCTTAGAGGAACACTCAAAAGAGATGAACCCTATGCTATCCCATTAATGTAATGCAGCATTCCACTTGAGAAAATAAGGGATTAGAGTGTTGTGGTGGCCCAGCCTGGGGCTGGGGTGACCAGGGAGGNGAAAAAAGATTGAACCCTATGCTATCCCATTAGGTTACTGAACTGTAATCAGAATTCCACTTGAGAAAACAAGGGATTAGAGTGTTGTGGTGGCCCAGCCTGGGGCTGGGGTGACCAGGGAGGTCACACCTCCTGAACCAGCAAGCTGTTGGTGGGACAGTTTGGAGGTTTAAGGCAACCTCTCCCCAGGTTATGGCAAGGAGAAGGCTTCCCCCATAAGGCAGTGCAGCTTTATGTAAATTCCCTCTGTTTGGTTGGCCTGTTGGCCCTCTGCCCTCTCTCCTCCCTTGTCTTCCTTACATGTACCTCGCTCTGGAGTGTTCTCCCTTCCCTGTAACTGCATTGGCCCTTCCTCCTTGGTCACTCCCTCCTGCATCCCCACTGGACTGTGTGCCCTAACCCCACCTATGCTCCTCCCCTTTGCCCTCTTCCCATGGGTTCCCATCCTCTGATGAAACCCTTGGACATTTCCTTTGTTCCTCGGGTCTTGCCTCTGGTTCCCCCCATGGAATAAACTCTCGGATCTGCACGCAAGGACTCCCTCTCACCACTTTATCTGCGACTGACGCAGAGCTGAGCTGTCTTGGTGTGTGTGTGTGTGTCTGTGTGCTCCCTCCTGCGTGAGTGTGTTTGTGTCTCTGCCCTTGTGGCTGCACCAGTACCGTCCAGGGAAGGACATCCTCTGGGAAGGATGTTCTCCAGGGAAGGAAGTTCTCCAGGAAGGACATCCTCCGGGAAGGATGTCCTCCAGGAAGGATGTTCTCCAGGAAGGACATTCTCCAGGAAGGATACAGCGCATATCCCACTGACCACTGCGCCCTGTCGTTATAGATGCTGCAAAGATACAGAACAGTGTTGGACTTTCTAATATTCTAATACTCTTTTCAAAGGGAGGGAATGGTGTGATAGTAGTCGTAGCAATCAATACCTTGGAGAGTTGCATTATTTAGTAGGAAACAGGTAAAAAATAAGTTCCCACTACTGGTTACTGAGGGCAGATTTATTAACGGCAAAAGTTCTAGTTGTAACACCAAAACCATTTTTTGGCATACTGAGTTACATGAGCCATTCAGTCAAGAGGCCAGGATTCTCCACAGAAACCTTGGTCTAAACCTCAGAAGTATCAGCCTGGTTACAAATATATTTATATATAAACTGAACCTCTCTGTAAAGAAATGCCAGGCATCCTAATTGTAGTTTATAACCTGCTAATACTCAAAATGAAAGTGAAGACTGCCATAGGAGGTAACCTTCTATATGAGATGGCACATGGGTGAAAGATCACTACGTTTAAAGCAACCCAGCAGTAATGTCAGCAAAAGGAAGAGCAGGTGTCATAAAAATGAAAAACACTGCAGTAAAAACCAAGCTTGGGAGAGCTAAAGCATGTTCTGCTGGCCAGGAAAAAACCAAACCCTTACTGGGGACATAAATGAAATAGAACAGGCTATCCAAAATTTTCCTGTACTTAAAAAGCCACACAAAATCCCAAATAGCTCTGGAAAACACTGGACAAATCTGTTCACTGCTTGTGAAGACAATGGCATGGAGATGGAAGATGTCATCCTGTTGCTGGAGATGGTGTAGAACTTTGTTGCATATAGGTAAAACCTTATAAAAGAAAGCCTTTTTGCCTTTGTAAAATCATGGCTCAGGTCTGTTACTTCAGCTAAGTAGAAAAGGACTGTGGGAAAGAGACACAACTGAATTAGAGGTAGAAAAACATGCTGTGTGACCATCGTGTGTACACATCATGGTGTGTGGTGGCTGGTTATGTTTGTTGTGCTTTAAAACTACATAAACTGCTTAAAAAGGACAGGTTTTTGCTATGAAGTGGCTCTCTTTGCACCTGCCTGGGGAATCTGTATCGCTTCTTACTGCAGCAGACCTTCATCCCAAATAACTTGAGAAGTTGGATGGAGTTACTGAAGCAGCAGTTATCCTGCACGGACGTGCTTGTAGTGCAGTTCATTTCGTGCCTGACGTTAACTGAGATGGATCTAGCTGATGGGAGACTTGTGTGTTGCACTCAGCTGAAAGCCCAGCATTTCCTACCTAGTTCTTCTAATAAAGAGCAGAAACTTCTTCATTTTGGAAATGTGTGTTCTCTCGTGTTAATGAACATGCTACATGAAACAAAGACCATTTCACTTGCCAGTGACTTCAAAGGGCTTAGATCAAGTGTCTAGTGAAAACCCACTTACGGCAAAAATGATTGAAATTCAATGCCAAGGCTGCTCCAAAGCTATTTTCTGTGCTCCTCCTCCTAAATTTTACCGGTTTTGGTTGCACTTTATCAAAGCCCTTGGGGTATCTACAGTATAGTCTATATCGTGCTTGTCCTGACATTACATTAAAATGAACAGTGCTGTATAAAACTATCAGCACTGCATGCAAGTGCTGCAGCCTTGCTTAGGCAAAATATTTGTGATTCATGAAAATGCTGTATTGTACTGCTTGACTTGGCTTTCCTTTATAGAAATGTTAGGAAAGCCAGTATTTTAATACTGTGTATTGTTATCAGATTTTAAAAAAAATGAGTTATTATGCTGAAGATTTTTTTTTTCAAAGAGATAACATCCCACAGTGCTGACAGGCTTTTTTCTCTAATGATATATGAATTGGAGCTAACAGGGGAGACAATAACTTCAGGCCTTTTGATTAATCTATTTTCTTTGGTCCTCTCTTTAAAATGATAGATTGGTCCATGAGGACAGTTTGCTATAGATATTTGCAATAGAAGTGTGAGCTCCAAACAAAATAAGGAATCAAGGTTTGTTTAATATATTGTAGACATCTGGTCCATTTTCACTAGGAAATTAGCATAGAGTTATCATCTGATTATTGTCATATGTGAAAAGCTGAAAAAAGAGTCCAGGTGTGTCTGATGACACAAGGGTAGGAAAGAAAAAATTCCTGTAGCATAATTTAAAAGAAGAATGTATTGTAGCTCGACAATTTAACTACAGTGATTCAAGTCTGCCTGGATGCAAAAAAGAAAATAAGCAAAGGAGGAAAACATCCCTTTCAAGTCGTGACATGATTATGATAAGTCTTTCATAATATCTCAGTTGCATTACTTTTGTCTGTTTAGAGTCAATGAGTTGCATCACTTTTTAAAAGTAAAGATGAGTGATAGGACAAATTCTACTGGATAGAAAACAGCTGTACAATCTGTACCTGTGATGGTGATAAAGTTAAACCGGACTCTACTCAGAACAAAGTATTACAATTTCCATGCCTATCTCAGATCTTCCAAATGGTATTCTGAAAAGTACTACAATTTATAAAACCTCTTTGCTAAATAACGTTATTTCAAATATTGTGAAATGTGTTTAAAAAATGACTGTAAAAGTCATGGCAATATTGATGAGTGCAGATCATGGAATGAACACAACAATTTGTCGAAATGTTGTGTGTCTCTTCCCTTCTCTAGCAGCACAACCTCCAGCATATAACACGATATAAGGTGCATCTAATTACTTCTGTGCACTGAGGTCTTAACAAATGTGCAAACTGACTGAGTGTGAAGAGAGGAAACAAGACTCTGATCTGGGGCAATACGTAACAAATATGCAGCCTCATGTTTGAGATGTGCTACAGATACAAATCAGAGAGAGGGGCTGCACAATTAACAGAGGACTTTTGATTGCTTATTGCAAAATGGATGAGGACAAGCCTTCTGTAATGGCAGGAGTGGATTAAACACTCAACCAGTAGCTTTAATTTAGCAAGACAGACGTGCTGAGGTGGTGTTAATGGAGGACCAAATGTTTTAAGACTTTGAAGATAAGTTAGCTAAAGAGTTCCTGAATTAAATCACCAAGGCAGAGATTCACCTCTCTTATGTTAAACATCTGGGTGTTTATGTTGGAAGGCTTCCTGTAAAAGGAGAAATAGACACCTCCTGAGACAAGTTCTGTTGATCAGTGTCTCTCATCCTTGGCTACCCAGGAAGCATCTGAACTAAGCACTATAACTTATATAAGCTGAATGTGGACCAGTTAGTTTGACTCTCCCTTTTTTTTGTGACCCATTTGACACTCACAAAAGTGTGAGATTATAAGGAACTTACTACTTATCCTTTTTTATGAATGATGTAAATATGGTGTATGATATTTACCAGTAGACTCAAACCCACTCTGTCATTTGCTGTAGAAAATCTCTTCAAAAGGATGAAATAAAATGTCACATTACATTACTTTTTTTAAACCATTCACAAATTATTTTGATCAACATCAACATGCATTTTTAGGCAAATAGAATAGTTGGTTATAAAAGATACCCTATACCATTGACAGTGTTATTGTGACATGTATTTTGCTAGGAAAATATATATTTACACTGAAACTTTAGACTGAGGAGCCTCTTTTATGGCCCACTTTGAGCCATGACACATAGGGGCTGATAAAAGTAAATCTCCTTTTTACTGCTTTGGAGCTACAGACCTGAGCGGAGAAAGAACACAACTGTGTCTAAGACAGATTTTGCTTACAATAGAACAGTTTATTTCTGGCTTGTTTCCTTTTATTTCTTAAGTCCTTATCTTTCTACGCTGTTATTTTTTCTGGTTTACCTACAAGTGTGTTAGGCCATCTGGATGATAGAAAACCGCACACACCACCATGAAATGGAGACCTTTATGTGGTGGTATCCGTAGCATTTCTCTCTTGTTTTCTGGAAGTTAATGTGGCTATTCTGAGTCATCTAGGCTTTCTTTAGAGGGTAGGGAGGTAGTCTCTATAGTACTGTAGAGAAGTAGTAGTGCTGTAGAGAAAATTCCAAGGGAAAAATCATCCCACATATTTTTGGTGCCTCTTCTGAAAGCTTTGCCAAAAAAATCCTTAAAGAGGAGGCAACAAAAGAGACTGAGTTGCTAGCTCTTTCTTTTTGAATGAAATCTGTCTTCCTGTAACTGGGATAGAAAATGAAAAAAAATCCAAGTTGTTAGAAGAAGCAGAAAAAAAGAAAAGATGTGGCAGCAGTATAATTCTGCCGGAAGGTAAGATACGTGTTGCAATGTGCACTGAATTTTTCACTGAATTAATTTGCATGAATATTGCACAGGGAAATGTGTATGTGCTGTGCCTTTAAATGTAGATGCTTCCCAGAATGTTATTTGCATATTCACAAATTATGTTTTCCTATTGTACCATGCATTGAAAAACAAAAATAAATGCAGTTCCTACAAGGGAGGAGGGTCTTTTTAATCTTTAATTAAAAATTAAATAGAAGTGTTCTTTGATTATGTCAATCTCAACTTCATTAATGACCAGATCATACCCTAATCCAGTATATTTGGCAGACTAGGATTTACTGACTAATTAAACAACAACAGTGAGTATTGATATATGAGAACAGTTATGCAACTTTAATTAAAGTTGCAACAAATTGGTTTTCAGTCATTTCATGCATTCAGCAGCAACCTAAATTGCACTTATTTTGCAAAAAAAAAATGTTAGTCTATCTTATTGAAGGAAGCCAAAAACTGGGTTCTTTTACACCTACATATGCACTACACACTCTATGAAATCTGTTTTGACAGCTTCCTATAATATTTAGCCAACGACAACAGGCAGGCTAAAGAATCAATAGCTAAACTTTCGGTGCATGTTGCAATCAAGAGCAGTTATTTACATGTCATGTTGAGTCATTTGGATGGTGAAGTATTGTTCAGAGCCATCATTTAACCAGACAACTGTATATATGAGCTTTCAATTGGCTCCCTGGTCCCTTGGGACTTCAGCTGAATTATTCTGATGTGAATATTCATGAGGTTTGACTGTGGTGTTTAACACTTGATTATGGCACAGATTTAAGAGTTGTTCTACAGTTCCTGGAAGGGAGTAGCCATGACATTTGGGAAACAAATAGCTACGGTTGCACCACCTGCACAGCTCATATGTGGAGAAGCTGCAGCTGCTCCAAGGCGGCTCCGTGCATCTGTGCACAGTGGGGTGATGGGATTTATATGGAAAAAGCAATGTTTTGTACTGGATTCAAAAGCCAGTGGTTGTAGGGAATCCCACAGACTGCCAAGACTGCCTGTTGGGTGCCCACCTAGGACAAGCCACACAATGTATGATTTCACAGCTCACCAGGCTGTGCCTTGCAGGGCTGGGCTGATGGACTGCAGACCCCTGAGGCTGGCTCTGATGCCCCAGATGCCCAGTGCTGTCAGCTCTCACCCAGCTGCACTTCTCACTTGATGACACATCTCAACATAAAGTACCCCAAACTGAGCAAATAAATCTGAGGCATGGAAGATCTCCAGGTACCTTTGAAATAGCTGGATGTCTAGCTTTACTGATCATAAAATTGTCAGAGTAATTCTTGCCCTATTTATCTAACCCACAGCTATAGTCTCCTTGATGATAGAGTGCAGAAAACTTTGATCGTGGAATTCAACAAGTCCCAGTGATATTATCTGTGCTCTTTTTCACAAATGCAGCTGTTATTTTATAGGCTTCCCATGAGGCACAGAGACAGTGTGCTCCAGGAATGGAAAAACCGAGGGCTCAGCATCTCTGCTGTGATTTCAACTGGATTAAAGTCAGAACTTTTGTGTTGACAAATATTTGCATTATTATATAGTGACTATATACTGATATACTGTGGGAGTTGCATGATAGTACAAAAGTGGATTGTGACTGTTATCAGTTATGAATTCAATTTTTGCATTGGCCATGTTAAGAGGTTCAAAAGCATCTTTGAAGTTTAGGAACTCACTTCTCAAATGGTGTTTTTTGCCTTTGCCAGTTTACTGACTAACAGTCTAATACAGATTTACTTACCTCTGAAAAATTGTGCCTGTATTAGTTCCAAAGTGGACAGAGGTTCACTGAAAAACTTTTGTACCATTGGTGATATTGGCTGACCCATGGGTGTTGAGCTGGCTTGGAAATTTGAAGTGTCTCACTCTGAGTTCCCCAGATGTGAGGATTTCAATCTCACCAGCAATTTTGGAAAATCTTCGATATATGTTTTTCTAACTGTGGTACCAATCAGTGCAAATATTTCTTACCATCTGTCCCTTCCTTTTCTAAATGATATCTACTGGACATTTAAAAAACCCTACAAAACAAAAGAAAAAAAAAATAAAAACCCAGAAAAACCAAAAAGCCAAAAAACACCAGCATCAGGCACACAAAGGCGATAAAGGCATCTCTAAATAGCACAGTGTTTCAAGGAGTAATTGTTCTTTCATTCTCCTTAAATCAGAAAAAGGACACGAAGGGCCCTTCTGTACAGTCAGTATGATACAAGATTCAGTGGTCTGCAAACTAGAAGGTCAGGAAACTCAAGTGCAGAGCCTGTGGAGCCTCCCCAATTGAAAACCTATTAATAATAAAAGACATTATTCACTGCTATCAAATATAATTACAGGCATCAAACACCCTGGAGTTGAAAGACCATTTATTTAACATACAGAATAAGCAGATGTAGTTTTGTGATGCGCCTCTCTGCAGCATCTTAACACAAGGCTTCAGGTGGCAAAATAAACCACATTACTAGAGCTATAATAGTGATTACATACAGGGATTATATGTAACCTAGTATGCTCAAGAAAAAAAGGACCATCTAACTTTAGTGTAATTTTAATGCATTTCAATGAGTATTTTATCTATCCATCCAGATATTTTATATCTGCACCCTCAAGTCCAGGAACTGAACTATTCTGCAAGCTATTTTTAATGATTCCTTGTGTATTCAGTGAGTGAATCACACAAGCACCTGGGCTGTGATTTGGGTTTCTTAATCTGGAAGTTAAGCTACAGCCACAGCCCAGTGCCTGAGTCCAAACACAGTGATCAGTGGATTTAACTGGAAGAGTGCTGCTGACAGGTTTGAGGCAGACCTTTTGTATTGGAGGAGTTTCTCCATAGCTAAACTACAGTACCAACACAGATGGAGAACACATGGTCCACAGGGTGTGTCTATTTTTGTCAAATATTTTATCTGACTGGTTCAATCTCAGGTCTTGGCATCCTCACCACCTACACTAAACATACATTACTTCATTATTGAGTAAACTAACTCGTTCCCTCAAGAAGAAATCTTGTGTGTACTGAGAAGTTCAATCTCAGCAGTACACCTCAGATGTGAGGAGGACAAGCTGCTGTATGATTTGATCCCTTTCAAGTTGAAAATACCTCCTATCCCTGTTTACAAGGGGGAAGAATATAGGTATAGAGGTTTATCTTTTTTTTTTTGCCTCACTTATGCCACCTTTTGGCCCATTCTTACCTTGAGGGTGTGTTCACAACCAAAGTGTGCTCAGACTGTGCCCTGGCCTCGGGGGCAGGCAGGGGAAGGACAGACTCAGATGAAAGTGTCTGGGATCCCCTTGGCATGGCATAAGTTACCCTGGCCTCGTTAAACTGCCAGGCCTCTTTCCTGTGCTTCCCTTCTCATTGTCGCTGCTGTCCAAGATACAGATAGGCAAAAAGCTTGACAAGCAGCACAGAAAGGCAGAAAACACATATGACAGCTTAATGGCTGTGAGAAAAAAAACATGCCAATGTTTATATTTGCAGAAGCAAGGCGGCACATCTTTAAATGACATAATGGGCTTCATTTGTTGGGGCATTTGATTAAAGATCTCCCATAATTTGTAAATGAAAGAAAGCTTCATCAGGCACTGAAGAAAATTATTATTTATTATTATTTATTATTATTATTATTATTCTCTTATACTGCAGTCAGTCCTAAGATTGCCAGACAAGGAGTGACAGCTACACAAGTAAAAATAATAAAATAAAACAACTTTAATAGCAAATGTCTGAATGTCTGAGTCACAAATAGCTTAAAATTGAGGTAATTCCCTGCATTTCCTCTGCCAGCTGCCACGCTTATGCACATATCTGAATATATATATTAAAAAATAAATGTCAAAGTTCCACCATCAGTGAGAGTAAGAGTAGAACCTTTTTTCAGGATTAGATCAGGTCATAATTACCTTGTTTGCCGGAAATACATGTGTATTGTTATAATAATTGACTACTTCCAAAGCTAAGTCTTCTAGCTAAATTAAAGGGTAAATGTGGGACACACAGAAGTACAGGATATCTAACTATTAATTTTGTATGAACTTTATGAAGTCTTGCAGAAAACCATTATCAGTTCCTATAGAAGTTTTAGGTATTAAAAATCATAAAAGCTAAAATAAAATCTGACCTTTTCTGGAAAAGACCTCATGTAACAATATTAACATCTTTTTTTTGTCATTTTGACTTATACAGTCAATTTTTCCCAACAGTTCTTTACAGCAGCTGGTAGATGTCCTTGTACTGTGGTTTTTTTCCATCAGTTTTATTTTTTCTGCTTCCTGTGGGTTTTTTGGAACTGCAGCATGCAAGAATGATGCAATGACTATGACAACTTCACCAATATAAGCAAAGAATAGTACAGGGCATTGAAATAGAAAGGATATTTTTAGGGATCTAAAAAGGCTGAAACCCCTACTAAGCATTCAGGCTAAAGACATTCCACTAGTAAGTGAGCAGCTAAAAGTTTGGCATTCACCAGCAGAATTGATAAAAGCCCAAAGCGAGGTGGATGAAATTGCAAATGAATAAAGAAATCAGAATTTTTAGGTTGTAATATTCTCCAAGAATTTTAAAGCCAGTGAACAGATCAGGATATTCCATTTCCCCAGGATCTTAGATATATTTGTCCTGAGTTTAAGGTCAGTAACTGTGTGAATAAACACATGTTTATATATATGTCCTTCAAGGGCAGTAAAATTTAAAAATACAGGTCTTTTACTGACAACAGTGTTACTGTCTCGTGTTACTGAGTTACATGGGCAGAGGATTTGGGCCATATTTGGGGTAATTTTTGAATTAAAAGATATTAAGTCAAAATGTCCAGAGAAAAACAGAGAAAGAGAAGTGGTGTGAGATATGGAGAAAGAAGTGAACATGAAGAAGTTCCTGCAGGAGATCAAGGAGAGAATACAGCACCAGGAACAGGGGACTGGGTGAGGCAATTAGTTACATGGCTAGAAAATCAGAAACAGGATCAAGCTTTGTAATCCCACCTGCTGTGATGGACTACATTTCTGGACCTTTCTTTGATCTCCACTTTGAATCATTCAAGGAAAGATTGATGAAATCCAAGTCAGGTTCATCTCAAATACACACAGAGATTCCTCAACATCCTCAACAGAATTATTCTACCCAGAGTGAGCTTTCTACCTCAAAATTGTGCAATTATAGCAGGGAAGGAAACAACATGGATGAGAGAGTCCGAATTGCATCTGTTTCACTAAGTATGAAAGGCAGGAGGAGATTAAAAGCAAGTAAGGTGAGTGTTTGTCTAAAGATATGGATAGAAGGTGAGGTGAACAGACTGAATAAAATTAGAGATGAACTCCTAACCCATGATGTAGACAACATCAAGATCTCCAAAAGAGAAATTAGAACAGTGAAGGAAAATCTGAGGTAAGCCAGGGCTGTAACAGAGTGGGAAGAATAGAAGGAACTGCTGTAGGAAGTCACTGTGCAGAGGCTGCACCCTGTGTAACAGGAGCCTGTGGGAGTTGATGGATTGCCACTTCACAGCCACTGAGAAAGAGGAAATCTGGAGTCTAGCATCAGAAAAAATATTGAATTGAATCTCTATGCCTGTAATAGTTACACATTTGGAAGAATGAGACCAGGAGCAGGGACACATGCAGTATTAGTTCTGTTGGCTTGTACAGAAAGAACAGGGTCTTGGCTCCCAAAGCATCAGCATTCAAAAAAGTAATACAATACGATTATTACAAAACAGTAATTGAAAGCCCAAGAGAGTTATCTCTTTTACATAATGTGTCTGTTTTCTGGTGAAATCTTTAGAAAGATTTGCTCAATTAGCAGTAAGAAATAAATATTCAAGGAGACAAGAAAATGTGTTCTTAGTGAATTAGTCTGATTAATCACATTCAAACCCTGTTTCTTTTAGTCCATGCTTTAAAAAATTGTATTTTTGATGAAGAATTGTGCTCTGGTGTTGAGTGTTGAAAAGGGGGTCTAATCGTAAGCTGCACGTTTGTGCAAATACACTGGTTGCATATGTGCACATATATGGTTCATTGTCATTTCACTGAAGTTGTTGGCTTTACTCTGTGAATGAGAGTCCCTGAAATCATCATGTAACTGCTGAGACTCAGAATAAAATGGTTGCTGTCCCTGGAAACAAATTTTTCAGAAACATAACAATGAAATACATAATATGTAAGAGATAAGGAAGTACAGTTTGTTTGGGATATATATATATATATATATATATATATATATAGAGCACAGTCTACCGAAAAAATGAGAAAAAATTTTATAAATTTTGTTGAATTAAAGTCTTTAATAAAGCAATTTTTAATGTCATCACTTGATACTGAAACTTTCCAATCAATGGGAGGAAGTATTGCCCATGTTGTGCACAGCCCAGAGCCCTTACCCAGACATTCCTGTGCTGCTCCAGCTGGGAGCAGAGGCATGTGCAGGCACAGAGCTCAGGGTTTGTGGGCTCAGAGTAAAGGTAAAAGCCCAGCTGTTCTGCTTGGCATTTACTCCAGATGATTCCTGGGAAATCTGCCAGGTTTATGCTTAGGCAGCACAGGCTTTTCCATAGAGACTATGGAGAAAAAACAGTCCTCTCTGGGTAAAACACAGGCAAACCCATGAGGGAATCCTGAGAGGGAAAACTCAAGATATTTTGTATCATCTTCCTTACAGCAGAGGTGGTTCAAGGCTCATTCTGTATTCCAGTAAAAAAAAAAATTGCTGTTTGGTTTCGGTTTTTTTAAAATCCGTTTAGTTTTTATGAAGGTGTGCTTCCAATGAAAAGTTTGAAGTAACATCTTTTTACTCTAGAGAATCCCTGGAAACAGCTCAGCATGGGCAGTGCTAGGAAGATTTACCAGGAGAATAAAGAGCCTGGGTTAGATAATGATGTACAGTAGCAGGAGCCCACGGTGGGCTCTGCTTCCCAGGTTAGGAGCTAAGAGATGTGCTGTGTGCCCCTTCCAGCCTCCAGCGTTCCCTTCCATGGGAGCCAAGTTTTGCAAGGGGGAGAGTAAGTTGCAAATATCTG
Organism: Vireo altiloquus; assembly: GCA_013396875.1. Classification (NCBI taxonomy): domain Eukaryota; kingdom Metazoa; phylum Chordata; class Aves; order Passeriformes; family Vireonidae; genus Vireo; species Vireo altiloquus. The sequence continues at coordinate 337,549 of VZRF01011328.1, forward strand.
TGTCTCATCGCAACACGGAGTCTTAAAATGCTTTTTTTTATCCAGGAGCTGGAAGGTTTTCCCAACTCCTGCTGTGCAGACAAAACCTTCAGCAGCTCCTGGCTCAGGCACAGAGCCCCCACATTGTTGCATGTGTTCCCAAAGTGGATTTCCTTTTATCTACCCTACACCTTCACGGTGCCTATGTCAAAGCTTCCAGTGTAAACATTCCAAGAACACACAAGCACATCCCCACATACACACCTGCAAATATCTCTCATGCCTTCTTTTCATTAATATTTCTGTGAATGAAACCTCACTGCAGCATTCACAGAAAGAATGCTGTCTGAGTGAATTTTCTGATGCTAAAGAAAACTTTAACCAGCACTGCTCATCTCCTTACTCTAAGGTCCTTTGACTCTATGGGAGATTACTTCATACATAGACTGCCAAATTTGGCCCATAACTCTCCTTCCAGAAATTCCAGATTAATCCAAAACTCTAAAACAAATTATTTTAGCCTATTTCATTAAATTTTCTGAAGATGTCACATTGCAGAAGAAGAAAAAAGTCTTTGAAAAGGTACTGCCTGAAAGGTTAAAATTTACATAAGTCTAGCATTATTGTCATTATTAATACCTACAACATACCCCTCACAAGCCTCAAGGGGCTTCAAAGAATTAAATTATACCGATTTTCAAGGAAGTGGTAAAAGTCCTGTCACCTACATGATCTGAAATAAGATTTTTCAAATCCCTTAGACACATTCAGATAGAAGCATTTTTGCCCTACCACATGCACAGAGAAGAACTCATCTTTTTAATTGACCTTCAGCTTCTCTGTCTGTGCTTTGGAGAGTCCCAAGTTAACTGTTCCCTTTTTCTCATCCCTGTTCCCTTTTTCTCATCCTCCTCTCAGAGATGCTTTGGGTGAGGACATTTACGGTGCAGGGTCTGGTGTCCTACTTTCTAGGAACAGGTCAAACATAGACTTGCTGAAGGTGTTGTGCTACACTTGGTGTCTCATGGCATCTGGTAGGCAATCTTTGACCTCTTAGTTTTCCCCGTCTTCTCATTTTCAGATAGGTGGTTGGGGACAGATTTTCCTTTTGCTTTCATGACTGGATTTTTAAAAATATGTAATTTCCTGGTGTCTAAACTCTGAATTTCGTTAGATTTTTGATCTAGTATAATGCTGCTAAAAATGATCAGGCTGAAAGGGACCACCAGTAGGATCATTCTGTGAATGAAGGTAGAATAAAACCTGTGGGAGAACAGAAGGGTCTGGCTTCTTTGAATAAATAAATACTTTAAATGCAATGCTGAAAGCTGCTCATGATATCACACAAACCTATCAGTTAGCTGAGCTGAACTCTCTCTGGAACCAACAAACATGTTTAACCAAATTGTAGTTTATGCAAATCACTTTACATAGCTTTGAACTTAACTCCCATTTATTCCTTACCCTGGTTTACAAGGAATTTTCTTTCTCTCCTTAATTATTTGCTTTTGTTTAGTTTTATTCCATATCATAGCATGATCTCTGCTGTAGGAGGGGCAAGTTCCACATCAGACAGCTGCTCTAACCAAAAAAAAACCTAACCTAGATAAACACGTCTCTAATCTGGAGGCATATGAAAGTTCTCCAGACAAGGTCTGCTCCCTGCTTGGGGTTAATTTTGCTTTCTGGTTCTCATATATAGAGGCCTGCTTGGGAAAATCAGACAGACTGTCTGCTTTGAATTTATCAGGCGAACACACACACAGAAAACAAGAGTGTTTAGACTCTGGGCTGCTGGTGAATGCTCAGAATTCCCCACTGTCCCAATGACTGTAGAGCTAGTTGGCACATCTTCAATAAAAAATTACATCAGTGATGCTCTGGAAACTCAATTGAGGCATAGGAATGACAAGAAAATAAGCAAATCCACAGCGAAAGCTTTGGCAAAAATTCTCTACTTCATTTCAAATGTAATAGCATTCCTGGTCTCTAATTTCTATTTTATTTTTAGTGACAAATGAATTACTAGTACAGCTCCTCATAATCTATTTCTTTCCATTTCTCAGACACTTTTGGGGACCAGTATAATTTTAGACTGTAAAAATATACACCATCTGGTTTATATATAATTGAGCCACTCATACTCACATTTTTTGGATGTAAAGCCATGCTTTAGACAACTGCAGAAAGGCTGTGAGAAGCTACACATTGCTGAGAGCAAAGCTGGCCCCACTTCAATGCCTCTCTAGGTATGGCCCCCAGCTGGCCTTGATTTTGGCTCACCTGCAGCATCACCTTGCATGGGAGATGACACAGTCAGAAGGGACAGCTACACTGCCTGTGGAAATTACTGTGGTGCTCACACAAGCACTTAAAGAAGCCCTTTTTTTGGCTACCAGCCAATGTATAAGATTAAGTATTCGAGCAGAAGTGCTGATTTTATTATTCCTTAAGTTCTCCAAGGCAGATGGAAGGTAGTACTGTCTTGATTTGTTTCTGCCCCATCAATTCATGGTCAGCAAACTGGTCAATATGACTAGCAGGTCAGTAAGTCAAGTATCTGGGATTGGTAAGAATTGTGACATACAGGATGAAATGGGGAATTTGGAAGAACCACCCACGCAGTTTTTTCTCCTGCCTACCTCTATTTGCTTTGTTGAGTGTGAAAGTCCTTCTTGCTTATGAGTGACAGTGCAGCTGTGTCATGTATTGGTTTGGATTTACATCTCTGGCTCAGCATCCCCCTGAATTGCAGTGAGAGTCATTCACTGAGTAAAGTGTCCATTGCCTAAATGTGTTTTTCTGAACACCTGCAAGAGAATGATCCCAAAGAAATTTGCTTTTCCTCAGCAGATACCGTAATGATGTTCCTTGCTGTGCTACTGTCAGTAACAAAGGACAAAGCTGTTAAGTTTGGATCTTGTTGCCATTTTGATCCCAGAGATTACTGCAAGCGAGTGAACAAGGCAGGAACAAGCAGCACAGTCAAAACAGTGAGAAATGTGCTGAGTGTTAGAAGTTAATGAAATACAGTTGGCTGCTACTGACATTGGGCAAACACAGGCTGAAAGCTTTCAGCACAGCGACACTATATTTGCTCTAAATGGGTTTAATGCAATAATTGAAACACAATATGCAATTAAAGCATATTTACGGCATCCTCTTGAAACTTGTGAAGCTGATGAGGAACACATTCATTCAGCAAACCTATCTTGCTCTGTTTGCATTGCTAGCTGGGCTGGCAGAGACACAGATGGGAAAATTGCTCTGAAGAAAACAGCTCTGCCACTGAGAAATGTATATTCCATCATCCTAAAATGCCAGCTAATGCAATCATCAGAACAAGATCCAATGAAACATCACACTGATACTGGCTTCACACAGGTTTGTACATCTGCTGCCAATCCCTGGTCCATTTATGCCCTGTTTATGGCCCAGGGGAGCAACTTCTGTGTGCAGGCTTTACTCTCAAGACAACTGCTTTGGAGAATGGCACTCTAAGGGTGCACATTACCTGACATGGGATTTTTTATCTTATATTATGCTCAGAAACAATATAATTCAAGGCACTGGAAAGATAGCTACAGACATTAATGTGCATTAGATCAAATCCTAGCCAGTCTCCATACTGCCTAGATGCTGGCAAATAATGGGAAGGATTCTGCCATTGTTTTGGGAATTTTTAATACTCTGTTTTCATATTCTCTCCTGCCTCTGCATCTTTATTTCCAGTCAGTGATCATGCACTTCATCTTAATAGCTGGAATGTATTTTAAAAGTTGACTTGGAGTGTTCACACCTGCTGAGAATGTGCCCAGGGTGATTTCTGTGGACATTTGTGACAGATCCCTGATCACTACAGGCACACAATCCTCGCATAATCAGGCACAGGCACACTTGTGATTTTGTCAAGTAGCAATAATCAATAAGGGAGAAAATTTAGCGCTGCTCATGGCTCCAGAGATATATGAAGTCTGAAATAGGGAAACTTCTTGATTAGTACAGTGCTTTCTGTTTTGCCTCTCTCTAGGACTACTTTTCAGGAACCTGGCAAAAGATCCCTGTGGAACAACAGAGTCTGGGAACTTCTTTCCAACATGCCTCTCCCATGGGCATCCCAGGCCCCATCACTACCAAGGACAGGAGCTGAGGTGAGAAGGCATCACGGAACATTTAATGTGCAATGCCACCATGTGTCTGGCAGACAGAGTGTAAAAACTTCTCCCCCAGTGGAAGATTCCAAAACATTAAATTCTTGGATGATGGATTTATTTATTTCACCACTTCCGATCATTGTCCTCAGTCAATTACAGACTGAATAATGATTTAATTGACCTCTGGACAAGCCAATGTGGCAAGTCCTGCCTCCTATCAAGTTACAGTGCAACACAAAAGAACAAGGGAAGGTCACCTCCACACTGCTGGACAACTTGGATGCAGAGACACATCCATAAATTCTATGGTCTTAGGGACAAGTTCAATTACGCAACATCTCCACTGAGCACAGCCCCACCAGTTGCTAAGGAAAATCAACAGCAGATAAAATACTCGCATAAACCAATTTCTCCTTCAATTCTTGCACAAAATTCCTCCCACTGCAACACTAGACTGAGCATTAACAATGAGTATCATTAATTAAATTGTCTCTTAATGGATCAGGAGGTAGACTCTGTAAAAAGGAGGAAAGGGACAGAAACTTGGATTCAGAGAATAAGGATGAATTTAGACAAGAAGGATGGATTTCATTTTAACCGTCTGATAAAAGAGTATCTGGGCTAAGCTCATTCTTTGTGCTTCGATCAGCCCTTTTCAAACAAAGGAGAGAAGCAGATGCTTACAGAAGATAAAGTTAGATTATCTTATGTGAGAAGTGATTTTGAAACTATGACAAGACAAGGACAGAGTATATGAAGAGCCATATCAAGGAACTGTAGTTTTTGCCTTCACAGATACCCAAACGTGAGCAGAATAGCTTCTCAAGTCTCCTGACTTCCTCATGGTCTTTTTTGCTAGAATTCAAAGATGAATCCAACAGCTGCAGATATTACAGTCAGTTCAATGAAAGGTAGAATTCATAAAACACACTTCTTTAATCAGAAGGAAAGCTTTCCTAAACACTTTTCCCTGGAAGCCAGGAGGATCTCTAAGCAGAACTAAAAAATGGGTGTAACATGGATGAACAGGAACCACAGCATTGTACTATGGTCCAGGAATGGAAAGATCTTTTGGAGTTTGGACCTCATACAGTTAGGATTCATGAAATTGCCTCTGACTTACTTGTCTGAGCTTCATACTGGAAAGACCACTTATTCAAGCCTCTCCTGTCAAATGGTGTGATGTTATTTAAAATCAATTAATTCTTTCTGGGACTCAAGCGCATTTTTTACATCACCTGTGAAGCTTTTTGGACTCAAGAATGTCACTGACATCATAATCTGTGGATAATTTATTAAGTGGTGGGCTGAGAAACATGACAGAATGTGAAATGAAAAATTTAGTTAGTAAGGAAGAGGTCAGACTATTTGATATGAATTAACAGATCATCAAAAATGCATAGGTATGTGATGATTTCAATACTAATGTGATTTTTATTTAAAAACTGTGATGATATGGCTATTTGAGAAAAGAAATTGTAAGAAGACTTTGTGCCTGGTGCATCTTCCTGCCCTTGCTTCCCTTCCTGATACAGGTAGGGTGAATACACCCTTTCAACCCATTTTCCATTAGCACATCTCACTAGGTAGTCGCCTATTCAGAAATACAGCAGCCTGATGGGGCCAGTGAAACACTGTCTGCCAAAAATGCCAAGAGCATAAGAGCAGACAATTTAAAACATAACTAAGAAGCAGTAGAAGAATGACCAGGAGTCTGTATTGATGCTGCTATGAGTTAAAACAGCATTTTCACTGTTTGTAGGAAATACTCTGTTGTTTGTTTGGATCCTTTATGCCTTAGCATAAGACCTTTTGAAACAGGAAATATAAAGCATTCCTGCTTACATTAATAGATGTGCCAGCTGGGAGGCAGAAACAAAGTCAAGACCTTTTACGTGGTCCAGTCAGTAAAGGTGGAAGCATGGCTCCATCCTGGGTTGATGTTAGTGTTAAGACAAAAATAAGTCTCATAGACTTTTTAAAACAGATTCAGCCTTTCTTTTGTGATGTGGAACATGACTTTTGAAGCAAATTTGAAAAAATTAAGAATTCGAGAGAAAGAATTCATGGAAGAGAACAACCCAGGCAATAAGATCCTTGGGATAATCAAATTTTCCCTTAAATAAAAAAAAGCCTGACAAAAATGTACATCTTCCTAACTAACAGGGGTGGAAGTTAGTAATCTCCCTTCACCTCATCCATACCTCAAACTCCATAATGGACCTAAAAACTCCTATAAATGACATTGATGCCAAATCTACTACTCTTTAAAGCAGTATGCCATTTACAGAGCAATGTTTTTCAACAAAAAAAACAGTTTGGAAAACAAATGGGGAAGGGATTATATTGCACTTCTTTGAAAGGGTCTTTCCAGGGTTCCTCACTTTCATTTTCCCAGAGGAATTGGATGGTTCCTCTGATGATCTCATCAGAGATGTGGTGAATAACGAAGTTCTCCTTGGGTTATCCTATTGAAAGATGAATGCCTAAAGGTAGAAATGGAGAGTTAGAACTTGCAGGTCCTTTTCCAGCTTAGGATGAATTTTGGCTGCATCTCAATCTGCACCACACCTGGACTCATCTTTCTGTAACTTCTTCACCTTGTCTGCATGTCGTGAGGCTTCATTCTCCAAGGTTTGCTGTGCAGGCTCCTTCACACTACGGAAAAGTGAAGTATTTATATACTGGGACTTTGTTTTTCGGTGGAAATAGCTTGGCAGACATCTCTTCAAAGACAGCAGTGATGCCTGTGCTAAGTTACCATTCTTTATCTTTTACTTGTCCTGTCAGTTTCCTGGCAGACCACAGTAAATCTGAAGCATTTGGAGTTGCACAAATTATTTTCCAGGCTGTCCTGTCACAGTTCAGGACTGGAGCACAGTGAGTAAACAGATGTGATTTGGAACTAAAGCTATACTGTCAGACCAGCAACCTGAGCTTTGATGCTCAAAAAATTTGCTGTAGGCACTTCCTTTCTGATTTTTTCCCTAAACTGTGTAAGAGCCAAAGCGATAGTGTGCTGGTCTGGGAAGATACTGCTCAAGTGAATAAAAGGATCCCTTTTTACATCATCTTACAAATGTGCTTTGTGCAATTACTATCCTATCCAACTAAAAAAAGATGCTTAATCAGATGTTCTTCAAGTTTGTTTCAGAAAATTGTTTGGCACCTTCAAATGGGCAAGATTGCCATAAATAAAACGATGTCTTGGGGTGACTTTATGATTTGTACTTCATATCGCCCAGATATGAAATCCTGAGCCTAAGAGAGGAAAGAAAAAAAGCCAGACAAACTTTTTCAAAGTAGTTCTGTGCTCCAAGGTCACTACTCTGCATTCTTCTGCTGGGGGGAGATAGCTGCTGCAGAGAGGGGAGGAAGCACCTTCCTTATTTCCAACCCAGCTCTCAGCTCTGTTTCATCGGAGAGGGATGGAGAGATAAACTTTGTTTTCCTGGGACTTTGGTTTTTCCTTCTTCTCTTCTGGACTGTTCAACAATACCAGAACTCATTGGGAAAACTTTCCACTGAAACTCTACCTCCAAGGTGGAGGAGAGAGACCACACCCACAGAAGAACTCTAAAATCTTCCAGGTTTCTCGCCACAGCGAGAGATTTTATTATTTAGCATTATTATTCTTTTCCTGTGTGTTTGTTAAATAGATAGTTTTGTTTCTTCTTCACTTTCCTCCGAGGAAATATTTCTTTCCTGAACCTGGTGGGGGAAGGGGTTGGCTGTAATCTGCCTTCTTTAGAGGAGACCTTCCTTCCAGAGAGTTTCCCTGAATTTGTCTCAAAATGGGACAAACAGGAATCTGATGCAATGAGAAACAATTATTTCCTTTCCTAATGGAAGGAGATCAGAAAGAAAGCACTAGGGTTATTTTTTTCATTTAGAAATTGACTCAAAACAGATTACTCTCTCTAGGGAGGATCAATAGATTTTAGGTATAAACAGGGTTTGAGTAGATCGCTTGTTATTTCTTCTGTTGCCTCTTTGAGGAGTAAGTCGTTGGAGAGTAGTAAATTCCAAGTGAATATAAAATGACACTATATTGAATACTGTGATTTTCTGATTTAAAGACTGTCCCATTTTGGGGCATGCAAAAAAACCCACCACCAACAACCAAAAGATGGAACACTTACAGTTGTGGGATTCTGGGGACAAAACAAAACTTCTGGGGGGGAAAAAAATCTCATTCCAAGATTGTATATCCTGTGCTGCACTCCTAGTTCAGTTCAACCTTCAAAACAAAGCAAAAGACAGTCATTGGGGTGAGAAGCTATCAAGGACTTCTCATTTCAAGCCACCTAAGAGGGGAAAATTGAAATTAGGAGCATGAAGCTTAAGAGCTGAGCTGCCTCAGAGTCAAGACCCAAGTTTCTCAATGAAAATCAAGATTAAACAGCCCTGTGGTGCTTTGTCTAAGGTCTGCTCAGCAACTCTCCTCTCTCTCTATCAGCCTCTGCTCTCTGCTTCAGGAGGAAATCCTGAAAGAAACTGATGTAGGCTGTGAAGGCATGGTTCTGAAGAAGAGATTACATAGGATAGTAAGTGACTTTCTGAGGGTTTTGGTACATCTGGATAGACATGTAGATGGTCGAACCTCACTCAAAGTTAATTAAGTTCTCTGTGAAATTATCAGTAGAGCAAAGATGTTGAGTGATCATGTAGGTTGGACATAAGTTTCTACTCTCAACAGCTACATCTTGGACCATCTTGAGGATCAAGATCTCCTGGAAGCAGAGTCTGTGTCCATATTGTGAAATCCCTTTCCTTGCTAGTATATGGTGGCTGCATGCAAGCAGTCTGCTGGAAATGGCCTCTGACCCATGCTAACATCCAAATTCTGTCAAAGATCTGTTTTGGAGTTGGCAATTTTGCATGCTTCAAGTGGCTGTGAGCCAGAGGGCTGTACCTGAGTGCTGTCTGATGCTTCCACTAGCACAACAACAATAATAATCCACTATACACCAGACATCATAGCAGAGGGTTCCATCCAAAGTGCTAAAACACCCACATGGCAACAAAATACTTCTGATATCTTTCTACCAACATTCAAAATAATCTGGAGCATTTCATGCATTTAAGGAAAGTTACAGAAGCCTTGCTTAGTGTCCTTTATGCTTTCCTACTCTTTTTTTCTCCCACTGGTTGATGGAGTTAATCTGTGTTTCTGTAAATTCAGTGCTGCTTTAGGAACGAGGTGAATTTCATACACTTAATTAAGGAGGTTTTTGCAAAATCCTGAGGCTTTCTCCTTCCAAAGAAAAAATAAAATCATGTAACTGGTGGAGAAAGCAAACATAATATAGAAAAATACCCACTCTGGGAACAAGTATATCTAGAACTAATCTTTTTCCTAACAGCTTGAGGTCAAGGTAAGAAAATACTTTGTAAAAGCTATCTGCTCAGGTGGTACACACTGCTGCAGCTTAGTTAACATAGGCAGACCTGCATCAGAGTTAATAGAACAGCTGACCTACACCACTTTGACTGATGAGCAGGCTTATTTCTTTAAAAAATCTGGAAATACTGATAACCTTGGAATAGGATTTCATTATTAATGTGCATATACTAGTGTTTGCTTGTCTTGCTTCCTGTAGTGCAAGAATTGTGTCTCTCATTACATACTGACACTTCTAATGTACCTAGAACAGAAATTCCTACAAATATGTGTACATTAATAACATATGTAACATGCAAAATTATGGTTATAGATAGAGACTTAGCAATTTGACCCCTATTTATAGCATGAAAAAAGGTCCTGGTAAGACCCCAAAATACAAAGTCATCAATTTTTTGTTGTTTATAATGTTACAAGTAACACCATTACTCCCCTGCAGATCTTTACCATTTGGGAATTTCCTTCTCTGAAAACCTCCATTAGTAAAGGGAGGTTAAAATGAACCATTTTTTTCTTTGCCCTGTGATCTGCAGAGGCATTTCAGTAGAGCACAACTGTGTTGAGGCTGATGTAACCCAGAGAGCTCTCTGTGAGTGAGGACAGACGCTGCAGAACATGCTTTGGCCAGAAAGGAGCTTAAGTTTTGCCACATTTTGGTCAGGTTGGGAGAGTTGCTAGTTATGTTTCCAAGAAATGGTAGTTATGGAGAAAGTTCTTTTGCACGTGAGGATCAAGGCCCTGATAACAATGAAGCAATAGTGTGCTGAGGTATGTGCCTATACCTCTCTGCAGGTAAGTTATATATCTATATATATTTATATCTATCTATATCTATCTGTCTATATATTCTGGACATATATGTATATATGTATATATATACACATGTGTGAGTATTCAAATATATGTAAAATTCTTAACGTACTGAATTACTCTTCTGAATGATGCTATTTATACAGCAAATATTTACATTGACCTTCCTAATCATATTTTATTAGGAAGTGACATAGGAGATAATTTTGTCCCTCCCCAGGCTTTGAATTTGGATCAGGTAATCTTCAGGAGATGTTTCTCATATTTGATCTTAAATATCTGTAGAGGTAGAGATTTTTTAATCATTCTTACAAAAATTTCCAGAGCCTAATGCCATAAAAGTCTCATTCCTGAATGGGTAAGAATCTCACAGCCAATAGTTAAAATTTGTGTTTGTCAAAGCATAGAAGCTCCTTGGCCATCATAAATGACCACTCACCTGTCTTTCCTAGATCCCTATAAAGCTTTTTGGTGTTGGCTAATAACACAATTTCTGTAAATACTTGTATTACCTTCCAGATTTGCTACTTCTTTGATCACTACATGCTGCTTCTTTCAAATTTCCAGTACACCTAACAACTATAATGAGTGCAACAGCCCCTCAGGCTTTCTAGTGCTTAACTTTATGCTGTACTGAAAAAAAAAGAGAAATCATTCTTTGTTTCCAACTTTTTTGACAGTTCCAAATTCATGAAAGAGCCTGACATATCATGCATGACTATTTCAATTCTTTAAAAAGTCTCCTGCAAAGTTTCTTCTGAGAAAAGAATTTTCTTTAGAAAATCTGACAAATTATAACTGCTACTCTTCCTTTATGCACTTTTTAGCTGATATGTTCAAAAGATATCTGCCATTTTTTCCTTTTGCACAAACTGCTTGTATTAACATAGATCACCTGACATTCATGAAGGTGCTTGAAATCCAATTTCTCAGTTTTGTCTTAACCAGTTCCTTTTTGTGTTATTTTTTGATCAACTTTTTAAAATAGTGACCTTTGAAGCAGCACAAATAGCTTCAACGTGTATTCTGCTTTCTTAAAAAAACTGTATATGAAAACAAGGAAAGTGTTGTTCCCCTCTCTGAACACATCTGCTTCATTTTACATTACATATCTTGTCTCAATAGCAAAGATTATAAGCTTGTCTACACAGCATTTCATAAAAAATTCAAGAACAGAAGAACAAATAATAAAGACCTGTTCCAGTGTTCATTAATTCACATCAAAGTATTCATGATTAATTCAGGTATCTGACCAAGGACCGGGAAAAGAGAATTCTGTGAAACAATAACATGCCCAGCTTAGCAACTACGGCTCAAAAAATTTCAATCGTTGGTTAAAAAATACTTTATATTGTAGATGAGCCAAAAGAAATAAAAGATCTCCCAAACATGAGATTTTTAAAGGGAAAAATGGAGAGCCATGACTTTTAGACCTTCTGGTAATGAAATGAATGAAAGCAATCCTCTTCATTTGCCTCTTTCCAGGTCACCTCCAGCATTCCTCTTGTGTGGGCAAGGGTACAGATGTTTTGCCCAGAGACTGGAGCTACAGTTTGGCACTGCAAGACTTATGCAAAACTTCTCAGGAGCTGCAGGCCTTTGGAAGTTCACTCTGTGCTGCTCACATGGTAAATCGCTGGCTTTTGCATGTTGGAGGAATTGCCTGACAGACGGCGTTTCTCCCCTTCAGGCTGCTGCTGGAATTCTTCTGCTTGCTTACGAGAACATATGCTTAAAAAAAAAACAAAACCAACTTCTCTGCTATTTGGCACCTAAAGCGTTATTTTAATTTCTGGGTGCAGCTATTTCTCTGAACATATATATGTTGCGAAATACCAGTGCGTTGCCCATCTGTTCCAACGTGATGTCTTCAGGGCTGAGTGCTGTAGAGGAAAGGTCATCATTAACTCATCTTAAAAAACTTGATTTGCTTACAAAAATAGTAACTGTGGGAATTCATTGTATTCTACACACAGTGCAGGTTATTACTCCTCTTTTAACAATAAATACCCGGGGACAAAATCCTCTCTGCAACCTGTGCAGTTTGATCCAACCTGTGGAGTCCAAATCCCACAAATCTTTCCTTCCATTTTGGGTCAGGCTGATCATTGATGTAGGCTCTGAGGATCCCTCAAAAACACAGACAGACCTGAGGTTTTCAGAGTGATGGTATGCACACAAGTTCACCAAGGAGTGTTTGGCAGGTTTGTGGCTTCAGAGAGCCTGACAGAACTGAGCAGACCATAACCAAGCATGAGCTTGCGACCTCCAAACTGAACCAGTGTGACACAGGATGGTCAAGGTAGCTCCTGATACAGCTAGAACAGAGAAAGGTCTACTCATAAATGAGCCTACGGAATTTCAATGGGTTTAGCTCACTTATCCCATTAGAAGTTCGCTGGGACAGGAAGTCTCTGCTTTTTCTATGGGCATGGTATCAATGCCTGGTTTTGAGTCTGTAAATCTTGCCCTGTTATTTTTGCAGCCTTGTATGAACCTGCACGGCTGAAAAGAGGCTCTGGGCTCTTTCTGGCTGCTGGTGACTCACTCGTCAGTGTAGAGCTCTCTGCAGTGATGTGCAGGGCTCTGCACCACTCAGGCCAGGTACTCAAATCCACCAGGGTCCCTGACATGACTCCTTAGCCCAAAACCCTTCACATCAATGGCTCCTCCAGCTCCAAAATGTACAAGACAAGACTCTAACATCCTACAACCAATCAAGGTACCAAGAGTTTCAGTGCATCTCAGCAATGCCTCGGCTGACTTTAAATTTATTAAATGCCATAGTCCTACAGATCCCAGGAAATAAACCTACTTTAGTAAAGGATAGATGTTCCCGTGAAAGTCTGTCAATCACTGCCCTTTTGAATTGGGAAATGCTTCCTCAAACACATATCTGTAGGGAGCTGTGGTAAGGTTTTGTGAGTCTTTAAGTAAAAAAATGACATTCACGATTCTGTAAATGCAGGTATGTGTTTAAGTATGTACATGCAGAGGTGCATATGCAAACAGATATTTAAGTGTGTCTGGGTGTGTGCATGTGTTGGTGGGGATGTGCTTATGGATGCAGGTGCACATCTCTTTACCAGTCAGTTGAATCTAAGTGTAACAAAAGCAGGGTAATTTCAAAGACATTATATTCCCACAAGTGTTATGAAAATCAGTAACTGGGTGGAGCAAAAATACACTGTGGCTACATCTAGAGTAGTGAATTAATCATGCCTCATACTACTTTCTGCTCCTGAAGCCAATTGGCAGAGAACACACAGTTTGCATACCATTAAACTCTCTTACCCTCCCAAAGAGGATGACCACGTCCAAGTGCCTATTTTGGTGGACCTTGCTCCCTTTTAACTACTAAGCAGTTCCTGGGAATTTTTTAAAAGAGTGCTAGTTTTGTCTGGTCAAAACTACCCCAGCCAATATTCTCACAATTTAACAGCATAGTTAAAGTCAAGTTCCAGTGCTTGGGAACATTCCCGAGTATTGTTTAATTTATTAGTATAGATGCAGCTTATGTGTGCACCCAACTGAGAAGCAGGCTGTTCTGTTAATTCAGGCTTTATTAGACACCAGATTATGCTCAGAAAAGCAGTGTTGTGCCTGCCCCAGCAGTGGGGAACTGCTAAGATCTGAGTTCAGATTTTGCTAGGTGTCAGAGGGAACAACCAGGCAGGGAGTTGGGCTGCATTAGTTCCACTGCTCACGGCTTTGCTTGTTCTTTCCTGTAACCAGTCAGTGCCTTTGCTGCAGGGAAAGCGTACAACCAAGGCTGAGAGAGGTTGTCAGATGGGCTCTGAGAAGCGCTCGCACTGAAATGGTGTGTGGTTTCCCAGGGATAAAAGAATTCCCTGCTTTGTGCAGAGGCTGACTGGAAGTGGGCAGCACATGCATCTGGCTCATTTTGTTAATGGCTGCTACAGACAGTGCTCCAGAACACCTAAAGGTGCCTGTTCCTGGAGCACTTATGCACAACAGCAGCAGCAAAGTTGTCAAACCTTTACCTTTCAGAAGAAGCTGAATGAAGAAAACTGAATGAAGAACAGCTGAAAGAAAAAGACTCAGAAAATAGCCAGTTGGCAGGGATACAACAAAAGGGACAAAAACCTATGAATTCTGAGGGAATGAGGACACTCCCATTGTCCTGTTGGTCCTGAGAGCACTCCCTCTCCTCGTACTTTTCCACCCCTTGTTGCATGTGGGAGCCTGTGTTTGCACAGAGGGTACATCAGTGAAAGAAACCTGTACTCCACAAACACCAACAGACTTGCCAGACTGATGTGCTTACATCTCAAAATGGGGAAAAATGAAGAAAAAAGTTTATAATCTAAATAATATAATGAGAAGTTTAAATCTGAATGATCCTAGAGCCAAGTGCTGCCAGAAGCAGAACACTGGGAAGAGATCAATCAAAATAGACATAAATTTTTTGGGGCAGTGGTGATGAGAGGCCAGAACAAGACCTCAGTGCCCATCTATAGGCCAGGAAGCCAGGGGGTGGTTGGGCACTGGAACAGGATCCCTAGGGAAATGGTCACAGCTCCAAGCCTTACAGAATTCAAGAAGCATTTGGACAATTCTCTCAGGGACGTGGTGTGATCCTTGGGGTTGTCCTGTGCAGAGCCTGGAGCTGGACTTGATGATCCTTGTGGGCTCCTTCCAGCTCCAGATAGTCTATGATTCCATGAATCTGTTGGGCAACAAAGGAAAGGCCCTGTGCTGAAGGGCTTGAGGTGTAAATAAACAGCTCCTGCAATGGGTTGAAGGGAGATGTGTGACAGCCACAATCATGTAGCAAGCCAGCAATAAACCAAGGCTTTGGTTTCCTGACTGCCTATCTAATGGCTGACCCACTTGTTTGGGATGTCTGTCAGATGGACAGGGCTAGACATAGAGGCAGAGAGAGGCAAATGTGAATGTACATAGAAAGGAAATATTGCTGTCTATGAGAGGAACATTGAACTTCCTGCTTTCGGGGCTAATGGAAAGCTTTCTGAAAGAAGAGATTTCCAGGGGAAAATGATCTGCAGGATCAGCAGTTTCTGGGAAAACATCAGCTTATTTCAAATGTGATAGGACATCGTAAAAATGCAGTCTTTCAAATTTTTTACCTCATATTCTGTCAGAGGTTTTAGCTTTTTGATTGGAAATGATAAATCTGGACAGTCATAACATTGCAGGGAACTAGCTTCAGAACACTTAATTTTCTGAAAAGTTCTCAAAATGGACAAGAGTGAACTGAGAGTCCAGAGGTGTATTGGGATATTTTTCATCAGTCAACTGTAGTACAACAAGGGGAACTGTACAGCCAGGGCACGTCAATAAACCAACCAACCAATGCAGCTGCATGGGAATATGTGGCCATGCCCTTTGCAAACAAGGCCATGCATGTACATGCCAACACAATTACTTTGCTTGGATTTGCCAGGAGAAAATGGAATGTAAAGTAATCTGTAAATAGCCAATAAATCTTGATCCCAGTATTTTATGTGTTTCTACCTAAGTCAGGAAGGAACTTGGGCTTTTTAAATAGCAAGATAATGCAACTAGCTCAAATGTGGTGTTTTAGTGGAAGAGAGAATGAAAAGGTTTTGATTGTTCTGCCATTCCCTAGAGAGGGTCTTATCTCCAAAAAAAAACATTTTTAAGAGCCTCAACCTTATTTTCAAAGAAAAACAAACACATCCAGAAACTTAGGCAGACTCTTTCCTGTTTAGTACAGCAACATTCTCAAAAAGTAACATCAACAGAAAAAAAAAGATTGCACAGCTGATTGAAATAATCAGTCCTATAGCTCCTCTCTCTAATTCCATGTACTAAGCAAGCTCAGTGTAGGCAATTAGTCTTTCATGTAAAGACTAATTGTTATTTCTAACAGAAAAAGAGACTACAGTTAGATGTCAGATTCTTCAAGGTTTGGGGCAAAAATTCAGGGGTAAAACTTCCTCCCTCATTCTTATCCCCTGAAAAATATTTCCTGGGCTTTCACTGAGACTTGTAGCACTCAGGGCAGATATGTCATAAATCTGGTGAATATGCTGTCTGCTCAGAACAGTTTGTTCATCTCTAGGTCTAATTCTGTGTTGCACTGTGCAACATGGACAAAAATTGTCATGGTGGTTTATAGGGAAGCTCTGACTTTTAGAGGCCTTTTATTTTATCTTTTTTGTGAGGGGAAAATATGGCTTTGCTAAAAGAATGATTCCACTATGCAGCCCTAAAGGCTGAATGGACTGTAATGTATAGCTGACTTCAGAAGCATAAACAGTTTGTGCTTCATCTTTCTGCCAGGACATTCGCTTTCTCCAAAAACACTATCAGTCTCTGTTGAATGTGTGCACAGCTGTAATGCTTGAAGACACTGAGTGAAGTGACATGTATTAAACATTTGTAATTGTTTTCCACCGGACTGTGACCTGAATTTAGCAACATCTGACTGACGGCTACTACCAACAGGATATCCCAATGAGTGAGAGGAAGATCCTGTGTCAGTGCTTTTGCTGGAGCTAGGTCAGCTGCATTTCTCTTTTGTTTAATATGTTCAAAAAGTCTGCAAGGAAATTATCTGTAATGGGGAGAGTGCCAGAGCTTATCAGTGAGATAAGGAAGCTGCCTAAGTTTCCTGGACCTCTTTGTACTTGGAAACACTCATTGCGTGATTATGGCATGCACAGGCAGAGCTGAGACAGTAAAAGAAACTGAGTCTTCAAATCTGTCTTGTTGGACACTGTACGGTCCTCACATTTCCTATTCCTCTGGCACAGCTGAACCTTCAGTCAGGATCAAGATATAATGTGAAATGAAATCCTGGGTTATTTTTATCTTTGCTTCTTTTCTCCAAGGTGACTTGTTTTTGTAAAGAATCCTGCTACTATCAGGCATTCTTCTCCAAGACTCATTTTCTGATGAGCTAAGAAGAACTGGAATGTAATAGCCATTAATTAGTGTTTTTCTTCAAAGTGCTAATGGTCAACTTCATTGGTCATTTCTCCACCACAATGACCTCAGAGAATTGTTTTATGACAGGCAGTACAAAGAACTTACGCTTGATCTTGATCTGAGTACTTTGAAAAGCACTTCAGCAAAGACATACAGTGTGACTGTTTGCAATAGCAGGAGACTGGACTCATAACCCAAAGGGCACTGACCTCTTTCATATTCCTAAAAAAGCAAGAGCAGATCTGCCCCAGTTTGAAACCTTCTTTGGAAGCAACACTGATGTGTTCCTACAAGGCCTGCAGTCATGTGAGGGCAAAACAATTGCAACAGGACTGTGTGAAAGTGAAGGACCTTTTAATGAACTCTTGGGTTTGGACTGTGCACAGGGCTTGAGTCACATCCATGTATTAAAGAGTTCACCTCATTTGTTAAGAAAGAAATGAAATGCACATCTGTGTTCTACTTAATCGTAGAGCCAAGAGCTGTTGAAAGAGACAAAGTTGCATCAATGTAATATTTTGTCAGACTGATGAATTAACAGAAGAGGCTAAAGATGATAGCAAAGAGAAATTTGGCCTCCAAATATAAATATTCTGTTGTTATGATTACTTCAGTTCTACCTAGAAAGCTTTAACAGGTTGAATAACTTTTAAAAATAAACAAAATGTTTTCCATCCTGAATTGTTTTGTCCTATCTGAATTCCTTTCCTTACTGTTTCCAGAGCAGTTTCCATACCAAAAAGTAGTGAAACACACCACATTTTATTGACATTTACTTCCTTCCTATGTTTGCTTGAAGTATTCTTATGGCATTTCTCTTTCTTCTTCCAATCAATGAGCATTTAGTGAGCAAACACAGAAATACTTGCCCAAAGCACATTCAGAACAGGAGCAACACAGTCAATCAGCCAGATGGCAGGTCCAGAAATAAGCTCTGGTCACAAGACAAGGTGATATGGTATCTGTAGCACAAGATAAATCTTGTGATTAGAGACCTCAGCATTTTAGTTTACAGCAGCAATGTACTTTCAAAATGAATTTTCTAATTGTTCTTAGCTGTTGCCCTTTGGTTTAGCCGTGCAGAGTGGCCTCAGAACCATGATCTGTATTTCTTTCAGCCAAAACAAAACCAGGAGATTCAGTCTGCAAGTGTTCTTCAGCTGCAAATGGTTGTTCAAACAGTAGGGCCAGAAAAGGTTAAACTGCTGTATGGCCTGTGAAGTATATATGAATGGGGGCTTAGGGAACCCAGCACCCAACTTTTTTTCTCTACAGGTCTGCTGAATCCACTCTGAATCTGCACTGGTCCCACTAAGCTCTCCCAGTAGTCAAAGGAAAGAAAAGGAAACTTCTAGGACATGAGTCATGTGACCTGAATTGTTTTTCATATCAAATTTACATCTTAAATTAACCATGCTGCAGAAACCCTCATTTCTCTCTGTTGAATTTAGGCTACTGACTTGGTGGTAGTTATTCTTGGTCAGAGGGGTTTCACTTAAGACAGTGTGAAATCCAAGTGCACTGAGAGAATTGTGTAGGCTTAAAGCCTGATAACTTATTTACTAAATAACTGATTAAATTCACTTGACTGATCTCCTCAGTGACTAATTTTATTTGTGTGTTCTGACTGCTGGGCCCCACACAACACTCATTCGTCACTCAATTAATTGAGGTGTTTGGTGATCCAATCCTTTTACCACTGTCTTCTTCTCATGGGAGACCTTGTCCATGACAGATCAATTTAGACTTATGTTAATGCTAGTAATGCCTTAAAATGCACCAATGACTTCCCTGAAGATTTCAGAAGTCTTAAGACCAGAGCTAGTGTTTGTTTTGGGAGATCTGCTGCTCCTTGGAAGACTCAGTGGGAAAATGCTGAGGGCAATGTCCTGGTCTTCCCTAGCACAATTAACATATGTATAAAATTGTCTTGTCTTACTGGCACGTTTATATTTTTGGCAGCTTTGATCCTTGCCTCCTCTAGAACCTGTCCTCCTTTCCATGAAAGCCTGTTCCCCTCTCAGCCTCCATCATCCCTTCCAGGACTGCTGCCCTTCCCCTGGCAGGCGGTGTCACTGTTGAGCAAGGCACAGCTGCTCTTCCCTCCTTAGAGAGGCACACTGAGAGCGAAAGAGATTTGCTCATAGCACAGGACATGATAGACTAAAACATGTAGTGTCACCTCCGTGTTGGTAGTGCCAGAGCCCTTAATCCACTGCTTCTTTTGTAGCTGTGATAGATACTGAGAAATTAGACCCATCTCAAACCAGTACTGCAAAATTCGTGTTAATGACACAGGAGCTGACTTGACCACAGAGGAGAGCCACAGGAGAGCAGGTCTCTGGAGGTCAAATAGATTCCTTTCTCTGTGGAGCGATACAAATTGCCCATCAACACGACTTCACAAAAGAATCACTGAAAGATATGTTTGGAAAATGGCTTTTGATGAATTAAGACATTTCAGAGTCAGAAGTATAGCTTTACTCACAGCAGCTTGGGCAGAAGGAAGGAACCCCAAGGCTGACCATGTCAAACCTCTACTAAGTGCTGTGCCTTTCACAGACACACTTTAGAATTGAGTCCTAATTACAGGTGAGTCCAGGAGAGAATTCTGTTCACTGAGATAATAGTGCCCAATTAATGAAGCAGGTTGCTAAGGACAGATGGGGATTTGCTAGGTCCTCTTACCAGGCATCTCAGACTCTCACTTCTCTGGATAGAGACAGTTCCCTTCTAGGCAAAGTAACTGGTTGGGATTTTTACTTCCTACTACAGCACAAAAACATGAAATGCCTTAGTGCACTCTAGCCACTTTCTGCATGGTACCAAATGCCACCTCTTGATACCAATGCCTGTGGCTTCACTATTACACTTCTATCCCCATCAAGTTCTATCACCTATCAGTCCTATTAGAGCTCAGCCATGTTGTATTCTTTTTCAGGAAAGCTTCCATGGTGGGCCTCCAGTTTGAGTATTTTTTTGACTGAAAGTGAAATACAGCAGGAGCAACAAAACCTCTCAAAACTTATTTCCAATTATTGCCCTACTGTGTCATATATAATTTGAACAGATATTTCAGGAACTCCACATTTTATGTTTATATCCAAGAAAACATACTTCTGGAGCCGGAGAGATAAGGTACTACATGTCTGATAAAAACATACATGAACTTCATCATGACCATTCTTAACTAAAGACTGAAAAGTCTCAATCTCTTGAATTAGCCAAAGCATTTTTGTATGCCCATGCAGTCTACACTGACAGTATAGTTACCACAAGAAGGGTTCATACATGTTACAATTTGACACAGGAACTGACCAGGGTATAATAAAGAGTGAATCAAAACGTGGACATCCTTGTTCCAAGAGTAGAGACCTTCCTCATCCTGGAAGAATGCAGATAGACTTGGTCTTGGGGTTAAGGCCAAACTGTTTCATAAGTTCAGGGAGAGGAGGAAAAGTGAGAAAGGAAGAAGCAGAGACGGATGTTAAATGACAGGCCAGTGCTTAGGGCACTCACTTCAGCTAGTGAAGACATAGTTCACATCCTTTTTCAAACCAAGCTAAGCTGACACCACTCTGCCTCTGCTGTCATAGCTAAATGCCCAATGAATGTTTATGGCTACCCTTGGTTCTTACCCTCATGAACATTTGAGGGAAAAAAAGGTGTTTGTTTTTTTTTCTTTTTCTTGCTTTCAGAGCAAAACAAAAACAACTTTAGAAGCTTTGTTCCTATCTTTTTAAATTTTGTCTCTCTATTTTATGAAAGAGAACTCTTTGTTTTAGGCCAACCCCACCTCCAGTTAATGCCAGTTAACACCATAAACCATTTGTCTTACAATGGAGTGGAACTGATTGCCTCCTACAGAAAGCAGCATTGCACAAACATGCCAGTCTGCTCCTGCTTACAGGATCCAGGGGGCTGATCCTCTGTGTGATAAATGCAAAATTTCCCTTTCCTCTGCTGAGTGAAACAGCACTGTCCTTGAAGGAAGTGAGGCTTCAGATTTACGCTTGGTAGAATCTGATCCCTGCCTAAAAAAATACAGTTGTATATTTTCTTGTGGCAATACTGTTGCCCAGGCCTTTAATTTGCTGCATCCCTGGATTTTTTTGTTGGTTATTTTACTGTAATGGGACTTAGCTGAGGCCACAGGTCTATTGAAATAGGCACCATACAAACAGATCACAAATTGCATGTTCTCTGTCCCAAACAGTGACCTGCCAAAGGTCACACTAGAAATTACAGGCAAAGGACAGAACCTAAATCTCCTGTATCCTCAGTCTACTCCATTAATCAAAAGACCTTCTCCCTCTCTCCTTAATTTCTATGGCTTAGTGACAGTTTTTCCAAAACACAAGATGCAATAAATTAGACATGAGATGGAAAATATGCATTAGCAAGGAACAGATCTGGGAGTACAATCATGTGTTGGTAGGAAGGTTGTTTGGGTTTTTTTTGCTGACACAGAGGAAATGCAAAATAGGTGAAATCTGGTTAGCCTAAGATGTCACCTGATACACTGAGGGAAGCAGATCAATAAAAAGCTTTATGTTAGACCTTGCATGCCAGGACAGTAGCTATGAAAAGACAATGGGGTATCACAAGAAAAATAAACACATGGTTAAATGGATGACTGAAAAAATGAACTTCATGAAGGTTATTGAAGAACCAAAGAAGATTTTATTGAGATAGAAAAGAAATACTCACTTTCCAAAGGAAAATAATTTTTCCTGAAGAAAATCAAGTCTTTAAATAAAAACCTTCCTTTCTGCTCAGAGAATCAGTTTCATGTTCTCAGGCAGAAACAGAGAAGAATAAAGCATTTTGGTGAATGAAATCTTCTTCAGCCATATGTTCAATAAAGTTGATATCCTTTTAAATTTACCTCTGGGTCGTGCACAGATGGGGGAGTGTAAATTCTAGATCTTCTCAATGGAGTTTGCATATACACTTCTAAAGAGTGAAAGGAGTTTCCCCCCTTCTCTGGGAAGAGTAAATGTGAGATGGACACGAGAACCTAAAATGTCAATACCATGAACAAGCAAAGGTGAGAGTAACAGAGCTGTCGTAGAAAAAGTACTTGTTGATGAAATTGGCTGATGAAAACTGCACAGAAGGTACAGAAATTGGCACCTTTCAAATAGTAATACAAATTACAGAAGGGCTTGAGCCAGTATTTTCAAAGAAAAATGTACCCACTACATCATCCCACTACAACCTCCCATAGGATGATGACTTCAGTATTTTGTCCCAGCCTCCATCCAGAGCATGTTTTTACTCTTGATGCTGCTCAGAGACGGAAAAGTGTATTTCTGTTTAGTAGACAAGGAAACCAAGACAGAGGGATGCTGCCTGAGCTGTGTTAAATCACATAGGAACTCCAGAGCTTTGCCAGCAATAGCAGTGGGACTACACTACTCCTTAGCTTCCATCAGAGGTTAAAACCAGGAGTGTTACTTAACTGAGATCAATTTTTAGGGTTGCGGGAGAAGATCACTCAATTGTCCACCCCACCTAAAGTGCAAAGTTTCCAGTACTGAGTCACACAACAAGGAATGCACTCATAGCATGTAGTGTCATGTGCTGTGGAGAAGAAGGGGTGAGAAGTGGCCATCTCAGAATCTTTCTAATATCACAGCCCTCTGTTGGTGCAGAGAACACCACCACAAACCTCTGAGATGAAGCTGTGTCCTCAGCAATGTCTGGCAGGTGGGTATCATACAAAAGAGGCATCACCAGATCCCATTGTTGAGGGCATGGCTGCTGCAGTGTTGGAGGGAAGCAGCTCAATGAACCTCAAATGTAAATTGTGATATTTGTCTGTTCTCTGCTGTAGAAGAACTGTAAGACACATAAGTGTTTAGGATCAAGCTAGAAAAAATAAAGGCTTGCCAAGAACCTATTGTGACATCTCAACACATCTTCATTTCTGAAAGCAGTGAACAAAACACCATTTTGATTCTTAAATATAATTCCTCCTGAAATAAAATATGTCTTTATGCCAGAGGAATAACAGGTTCTCAGATGAGAACTTATATCAGACCTAATAGAGAGGGAGGTACATGAAGGCTTGAATTACTCTTGAAAATTTTCTAATTCTCATTTGGTGATATTAACATAAGACAGAAACCATATCAGCAGCATAACTGAGTAGCAAGGGATGTCAGTGTATGCTAACAGCATACTGGCACAGTTGAATGTGCATTTACGGACAGAACACTCACCAGGCAGCCCATTTTGTGCCATGCAGTGCATTGCATCCCCTCAGCTGTGTGAACAGTGGGAACATGCCTGCATCTACACCAGCTTGTTATGGTGTATGACACCAAACATTATTATCCCTCTTTCAACTCTAGTCTGCCTATGCAGGGAAACACTGAACATCTGGTCTGACATGTACACAGTCATGTTTGCAGCTCTGGGGCTGAGTTGGACTAAGTAGCATCACTTAGTCCCTTTGTGTTCCCTAGGGAAGTGATATCGTGGAATCATAGATTGTTTTGTATTGGACGAGAACTCAGATTATCTCACTCCAAACCTCCCCTATTGTGGGCAGGGAACCTTCCTCTAGGCAAGCTTACTCAGAGCCTGGTCTTGAACAATTTCAGGGATGGGTGATCAACAACTTCTCTGGGCAACCTGTTACAGTGCCTCCCCGCCCATGCAGTAAAGCATTTCTTCCTCAAATCCAATCTAAATATACCCTCTTTCACCTTAAAGCCATTCTCCCTTGTCCTATCACTGCATGCTCTTGGGAAGTTTCTCTCTCCAGCTTTCTTGTATACCCTCTTTAGGAACTGGAAGGTGCTGTAAAGTCTCCTCAAAGCCTTCTCTTCTTCAGGCTGAACACCCCCAATTCTCTCAGCCTGTAGCTCAGATCTCTGGATTCAAAGTACAAAGAGCTGGGAGATGTGAGCATAAACCAGCAAGGACTAACCAGAAGGCGACAGAACAAGCCACACAATCTTTTGCCATTTGTCTACACTCCAAAACAAGGGAGGGAGGAGAGGAAGAAGTGTCAGTCAGACCCTTGGCTCCAGTGGTTTCCTGTGCCTTGTCAAGGTCAGAAGGGCTCAGGTCCCTCCCAAGTGAATGACTTCACAGAACTGGTCTTGGAAACAGAATTTCATGCTCCAGGGTATAAATGAACCTGCAGAACAACACCCTTCCACCCTGCAATGTGCCCATGGGCTTCCATCAGTTCCTACCAGCAGTGCCTTTATCTTTCTTCCCTTTCCTTGAGTGACAGAACACACTGTATCCCACTCAACATCAGAGCTGCCACTGATGGTGCTCAGAACTATTGATTTCAGCAGCTCTTCAGAGCTCTCCAGCTAGCAAGGAGTTTTACTTATTGCACAAGGTGGCAAGACCACAAAAGAACAAAGAGGAAAATGGTTTTCCATGTAATTGTGAAAGAAATGGGGAATACAGAGCCTGAAAAGCAAAATTACACCCCGAGGCTGTTGTGAGCATTGTTATGCAAATCATCATGGAGGCAGGGAGGATTTTTCCTCCAAGATCCTAGCAATGCCCACAGACATCAATTTTTAATTAGAAATTATCTGAAATATTAAACATGCCCATATGTGCACTGAAACACCTGTGAGAGTCCCCATTCCTCCACTGGGTTTGACAGTACACAGCTCAGTGTGCAGACCCAACAGGGCTCACGTGCAGCCAACAGTCCCACTGCGCTGAGCGAGAGAAGGGCTTTAGGCAGCAGACATCTCTTGCTGAGGGAATGCTGGATGACACACAAAAATCAGATTTGTTCCCTGCAGAGCACACTCCTTGCACGTGCTGTGATGACAGAATTTTTTCATCAAGAAAGCAACAACAACGCCAATGGCTTTAAAAAGGTCTGAGAAGCTTGTTCAGAAAAATGGTTAAGGCAAGCTCATCTTCAAACATTTTGTGAATGTTTTGGCCAGGCTTGCAGCTTCTGCTCCACTGCTCCTGTGATTTCCTTTCACAGACAAATAAATATTCCAAGGTCTTTTGGAATACTGGATCTGCTAGTATTTTTATCCCTCTCATGTTCTGGAGCATTTAAAGTATGCTGAAACCTGACAGTGCAGACAAATACATCAAAGCTTTAAGCATCTGTATGTTTTCAACACATCTTTTAATACTAAAAGACTATTTTACCAAAGAAACTCTACCAGGTTAACTCAGCCTCCACCTGACATGGACTCTGGCACTTCAAACATAGCTCTTTTTCATTCTCACAGGAACTCTGGGTCCATCCTGGACACAGGCAAAGAAACTATGTTCCAATCTTTTCTCTTGAAGAGGTTTCCATCTGAAGTTTTTTCTAGAAATAAGCATGCAGTCCAACCCACTGATCCTGCTGTACCTTTTAGAAGGATTTCCACATGAATATCCCATGAGCTTCTGTAGCTGAGGAAAATTATGTCTGCTGTGCCATATGTGAGTAGTGCATTCATCCCCAAACACAAGGAAAACAACCATGTGGTGGGTACAGGACTCAAACTCAGCCTGCTATAGAAAAATATAAATTGCACGAGGTTGAAATCATCCTCTCTTAACAGTGAGTTGTATCTGACTTGCACTAGCAGGAATGCATTGTCCATGAAGTAAAATAGGTGATCAGGGAAAACCGAAAGGGTGGAAGCTGTCTGAATTTCAATCAACGTAAAGGTTTCTGTATGACATTTTCAATTCCAAAGCTGTTTCTAGGTACATAAGAAATTATATGGACTTGTTATTATGAATTTTATCTCTGTTACATCCCTCGAGGGCAAGCAGTATTCAGTTTCCTCTCCCAGATGACAAATAACTATAGTAGATACATCGTAAGTGACCTGAGAACAGGAACATAAATATCTGGGGGTCTAGGCTTCCTGCAGGTCCTTGTGCTATCCTCCCCTCGACTTGCTTCTTCCACCAGCAGAGTCAGAGCTGCAGCCTGAGCTGTCCCTCTGCAAACATCGCAGTGACACTGCTGGGTGACACGGAAGGTGACATGCAGCTCCCTCTCTGCCACACTGAGAACCAACAGCTTCTGGTGCAACACAGTGGGCTCTGCAGGATGAAGAGATGGCTGCATGCAGAGAGGCAGCCCTGTCTGTCAGCTCCTTCTAAGCCTGCCCTGATAAACTCAGCCAATTACACTAATGGAAAAATCACACTGAAGTTCTGCCAGTGCTTTGGCTCTCCTGTGTTTCGCACCCCTTAATTTCAAAAAATAAATGCTTAGAGGTCACCCTGGCCTGATTAAATCACAGGAATATACAGTGTCTGTTTTCAAAATTTGGTGACTACTAATTAATTTATGTCATCAAACAATTATTTTCTACCTCATTAGCCCATGAAATGTGAAGATTGTGTCAGCACTTTTGCTGGCAGTCTAGCACTCATTAGTTTGTAACCTTGTCCAAAAAAAGACAAAGAGAGAGAGAGAGAGAGAATACTATTCGACAACTTGCAGTGTGGTTTTGAAGCAACAGGTGCTGCAAACTGGAATGATTTTCACATTTCCCCTGGTGCTAGATGACTGAAACGCCACGAATTGGAAATATCTCTCTCATGATTTGATGACTAATATATCATGAGAGGAAGAGTGGGGAAGTGAAGCGAAGGCCAAGGGGAGGGCTGTTCTGTACACACATACCACAACCAAGAGTCATCATGTACTCAACCTGAAGGACTCACACAAGGTATTTGGGTCAGGTGACAGGGCTTTCATTTCTCAGAGTATACGACAAGGATCTGAAACAGCTCTTCACGGGAAATTGCGGGACACCACAATCTACCTAGCAAGAAGAAGTGTAAAGGGACGTAAACTTGAGTTACCCAGCCCAAAAAGGCCCTGCCAACAATCATGAACATCAAAGAAAGTTTCCCACATTTTACTATATATAAAAATAGCAAATGGTCTTGGTGATCAGTTAAATGTTCCTTAGTAGGATTGCCCTTGACTGTTTGCTGACTTTCACTATGTTAGTTGCTCGCCTGATTTATTTTTTAATGTTTCCTTGCCCAGGCTTTTTTAGTTAATCTGTGTTAAGATTGATGTTCCTCACCATTTTAATTTTGAACAGCATTGTTCAGCAGTAACACTGGCCTTTTAGCCCGTGCAGTGCAGAATTCTGCATGGAAAACAGTTTCATTAGAAAACATTCTTAAAAATTCTGTGAGAGACATCTGTTTGTCAAGAAAATTAAAACATTTGGACAGGGCACAATTTTTCTTCTTGTTTCTGAGCTTAAGATCAGTTCTTTGCGTCTGAGTTCCCATTGCCCCATTTAGGATGATCATTCTTGATTAATTGAATCTTTTCACTTTCCAGGACCCTTCAATCATAGAAGATAAAACCGACCCAAGAAACAAAACTGAAGTACAATGTGCACAAACTAAATTTCTTATTGATCATCTCAGATCAAATTATACTTCTGTCAATTGAGTTTTTCTCGTCTTAGATACAAAGCCACTGCTGACTTCCTCTGGTGCTGGTGACTGTCTTGCATAAAGCAGAGGGTTGGACAGGTAATTTCCAGAATCCCCTCCAAGAAAGCTTTTATGGTTTTGTAAATGTCTAAGTGGTGCTGAAGTGACATTTCACCCTAATTCATTCCATTTCCTGTCTTCTTGTATCATCATTTGGACAAAAATATTAATGTGTTAGAATTAACAGAGAATTTCTAAACCTTTATGAGAATTACTCAGGTTTTAAACAGGAATTTGACTTGCATTTAACTACCAGTTAATGGTCATGCCTAGTGGCTAAGAATTCCTGTAAAAACAGTAATTTGAGGGGAAAGAAGGTCATGAGTTCAAGGTAGGCAGTGATGCCCTGGGAGAACTGCCTTTGCCACAACCTAGGTAATCCTGACAGATTTACCCATACTTTAGTTATACCCTGTGCTCTTCAAATATAAAGAAAGGAGAGTGGCCAAATAACATAATTAAATGCCAAAAGTCAGTGATATGAACATTCTTCACTGTGCCATTAAAAGACATTGGAACAGTCAAATGAAATTTCTTCCAAATATGCACTGAAGACAAAACACTACAGAAGACATAACACTAAAGAAGGATTTCCAGTGCATAAGGCTTTTATTACAGCTCAGGGCATTCTGGTCATGTCTGACCTGAGAAACAAAAGGACCGTTTTCCCCTAAGGTTTTTTGTGACTTTTCCATTCCATAAAAGCTCTCCCAGTTTCTTGTCCTAATAGCACTGTCAAATAAACACGAATTTTGAGGCTTGATAAGTGACAGAGTTACAGAATGGACAGTGTAAAAAAGTAATTCTGAAGTTGAAATATCAAGTTTTCTTTATTACCTGCACAGGAAAATTCCCCAGTTTAGTAGCTTAAAACCTAAAGAGATGTGAAACTCAGCAGTTTCAGTTCACAGAATGTAATGAAAACATTCTTTTGATTTGCATAGGGTCACATTTATATAGCTTCTCTAGAGTTTCATATTCAAAGAAATTAGACATTCACGTATCAAAACCAGGGTAAAATATCGGCTCCAGTTAACCCAATGGTATCTTTGAAACTCATTGTTTGGTTGGCTGAAATTTGCTGAAACTGGTAAATTCACATCGGTGAATTTCCCTGCAAGTCTTTTGATGTTAATGCCAAAATGTCAAATGATCCACCTCACAGAGAAGCACAATAGACTTTAACTATAGTTAAATAAATAGCTAAGACAAGAAATAAAACAGTGCCTGGTAAAAATTACATAAAATCTAAGGGACTGTAATAGAGAATTATAACATCTCCCTACATTTTATGAGTTTTCTCATTAAGCTCCACAGAAGAGATAAACTTCTCAGTTAAATTCTATGGTAGGACTCTAAAGAAAATCTATATTATTTTATCACACCAGTAGTTGCATGCTCATGGCAAGATTAGGACACATTGTTCTAAATAGTGTATTAGCATATATTCTACAGACCAACGTCTGAATGTTAGACTTAAAAAATCCCACCCTACTTAAAACATTTGAACAACTGAAATTTTTACTCAGTTATGCAACGCTCATATTTACCTTTCACAAAGAAATTATTGAAAATCATACTTTCATAAAAAACATGTACTTTTAAAGACTATATGTTCCTAGTTTTTTTCGAAGCAGTTCTACCTCCTTTCAACCTCTTTCTTCTTAGGGTGATGTAAATGCTCAAACACATTACACAAAACCATTTGCAGGAACAAAATTCACCTTGAGGCTGACAGCATCCCTAAGCACTACCAGTCCAAAGAATTTTTCTGGTGGCATGATAAAAGCACCTGAAAATAAGGAGTTAATAAATTAATATCTCTTTGACCATAATATTATGCCACTTCTGTTATATAGAAGGTGTTTACTCCTTGTAGAAAACCAGTTCATTTTCTTGAGCAGTGGTATGCTTTTAGGAATCTGTGGGTGCACTATTGAAAGCCCACAGGTTGGTTTTTCTCTTTCTTCCATAAACATTTATTTCCAGTAAATAGACAGAATTTCCCATTGTCCCCAAATAGTCACAGCAGCAGTCACAGCATCAGTCACACTGATGAATCTTGGCAGGTACTGACGTCTTCAGCACTGGAAAATCAGACAGCGTTACAAGGAGATCCCCTTGTTTTAAATTATGAAAAACAAGAAAGTTAATGAGATTGGTGTCCCTCCCCCACTGTGTCCCATGCTCCCCTCCCCTCCCCACTGCTCATTTAGCAAAAACAGTGGTAAAAATAAAAGAAGTTCTGTTTTCTACCAACAGGCTTTGAACCCACTCAGTTTACCTTCCTGTATATATTTTCAACTGCTTATTCTGAGCTTTGTACTTCCTGAACCACAGAAGTACCTACACACTCTCTTTCCTGTCATTAAGATGTGAGTGTAAGTTTTTACATAATTTGAGTGTTCAGACTTCCAGTGGCTTAATTCTCCTCTCTCTCACACCGGATTTATCACACTATTATTTTTCAGATACTGCTGAATTTTACCAGAGTCCACTAGCATGAGGCCTAAACACCTGAAGTGAACCAGCCTGAAGAAATGTTGCTGTTTATAGCTACTTTCACTTCTGACACTCATGTGAATGTATGTGATGTGGTTTAGGGTGAGGAGATAAGTAGGCAGCGTGACGTCCTTGTTGGAAGAGTATTATTTAAAGTTTATTGCTATGAACAATTTTCCCCCTTCAGCCATGAATTTACCAAAAGGTGCTCCAACCAATTAATTGCTTCTAGGCTGGTTCCATGCCAAAGGAAATGTGAATTACACAACTGCCCTAAACAAACTGGGGCTGGAGATGGAAAATATTTCTCTCTGTATCTCCCTACTGCACATGTCGTGGGATTTATTATTCCAGGTTGCTCTTTGGTAGATTGCACGACAACAGCAATGAACAGCACTTACTCTGATTATGAGGCCACCCCCACCTGATGCTCAGTGATAAGCATTGCTCAAGAAGGAGGAGGTCACACCGTGGCTTCTTTTTCCTGCTCTCCTCTCTCCATCATTTGTTTGTAGGGCACATTTGCTTAAGGTAACATGGGGTTGTGCATCTCTGAACCCTTCCCTTGAGTGCTGCTGCGATCCAGTTACACCCCGTGCTGTGCACACTGCTGGGAAGGTAATATTTTCACCTAAGTTTCAACAAATTTGTCAGTGTGCAGTAGATGTCAGTACTGAGACACGTCCCTTTTTGGGTAAAAAATAACCCTCATCCTGAAGCTAAATTCTATTCATTTTCCCAGTTCTAACCCGAAGCTTAGCTGGGAGACATGGGAATTGTGGTGATCTGCTGCACAGGCTAGACCCCAGCTTTGGTGAGGAGAGAGGCAGGACTCTCTGGTGACCACTGTCTGCCCATAGAGAACAATTTGTGATTATGATAGCATGTGCCCAGAGTGGTTCTTGGTGAGATGAAATTGAAGACTGGGAAATAGCCAAACTAAAGCAAGAGAGATAAATTAAACACTGAAATCTAAAAAAAGAAAAAAAAAAACTCACAAAAAATTCCAACATCCTTCCTTCTGTAGTCCCTCTTAAAAAACAAAGCACAAAGACATTGGAACCTGAAAGTTTGATGAGGTTGAAACTGGACCAAAAACCAGTACTCACAGAGACAGGGAAGATCAGACCCAGTTCATGCACAGGGTTGTGGATAGAGGGATTATATACTAGAAAATCAACTGGGAAATACTAGGTGATATTCCAGTATACTTATATCTACTATGCTTCTTTCAGAACAATTATAATCTCATTGAAGTGTGAAATGCTAAAATTAAATCCTTCAGCACACTTTCCTGAGCAAAAGGAAAAATTAAGCATAGGTTACCATCTACATAAATGATCTTTGTAAAGGATCTGGTAGACTATCATTAGAGATTTTTAACTTTTTATTTAATGGTGGTGAAGGACAGGTGAGCAGACATTTTTCATGAAAACGTTTAATGCCTTTTAATGTTTAATGTTGTTCAAGACATTTGGAGAGTTACATAAATAGGTGCCATCAGGCACAGAAATTCTTTCTACTGCACATGCAAATTGCAGTACCAGACATGAGCTGGGATGCATGTCACTCTGCTGTGGCCTTTGTGTTCCAATGCTTTCTTGAATCCTTGGATGTAGGATGTTCTTGGAACTGCATAGCTGGATATTTTATATAGATACAGCTATAGATACAGTTGTTGTCAATGCGATTCAACACATTCTCTCATCTTTCAAAAGTTATGTCAGTACTGGCAGTCACTGCAACCACACTTCCACCAGAAAGTTTTGGGACATTTGTTCTGCTGACATTGAAGTGGAAGTTCATTTTTTAAATATTATTTATTTATTTCTCCACAGTGTCTGTGTAGAAGGAAACTTTATTAGCAGAATGGATTACACCAGACAGAACAGAAAACAAAGATTTCCACCCATGCAAATAGGTGTGCTTCTATAAGTTTCCCTCCTCACAGGGGACTTACAATATTTTCATGCATGGGTAAAATAATAAATTATTCCACAGCATTTCAGTGTCAGAACATCTCCCTGTAATGTGGAAATTCTAGGTTCAAGGTCTTACTTTACCTAGTTCAGAGCAGGAACTTAAATTTCATTCTCAGCCATTACAGGTGAATGCTCTGACATTTTAATAATTTCTCTAGAGCAACAAATGTTAATTTTTAGAAGCTGGAAAACTGAAAAGAGGCCTGAGGAAGATGCATCTCAGAAGAGTCTCACAGTTTGAGTATACATCCAAGACAGAAAAAAGTCAGGGTTACATTCCGTTTTGAAGTGGGTCTAGCAGGAAGTTGGATTGGTTTAGGGGCATATGCTGTTTCCCAATGAAAGTCATGGACAAGTTTCAGCCACAATGAATCATCACATTCTGCAGGGAAAGGAAATAGAAAAAAAAAAAAAAGAAAGAAAAAAATCCAAATCTCCCACCACTTTCTTGGAAGTTTTCCAGTCAATTCTAGTACATGCCTGATCCACACAGTGTGCTGAATACTGTGGGCATATTTCCATTGACCTCAAAAAGACTTTTCATAAGACTCAGGTAACCCAAATATGGTTATTGCAAGAGAATTAAGGATTACACAGAGGGAAGAGATATAGAGGGAGGAAACTTGATTCTTAAAATAAGAGGGAACAAAAAATGTGTTAAGTCACTCAGACCACATTTGAGTCTGGAAACATGAATTGGGTGTGGAGAAAGTAGAGATCACTGGACTCTAAAGCACACTGCTCTCAAATTTCCGAAGATACTGGAGGCAGACATTCTGAAATTGGTTTGAGTCATCATGTTCCAGCACTTGTAAAACAGTGAAGAGTAGATGACGAGTGAAATGAACAGTTTCTTTGCCTCAGAACTAACCGGTTCTTCTCAGGCATGAGTGACTCACAGCATAAAAGACATGAGGGTTTAATGTGTAACAAGAAAGAGAGCAGGAATGGGTAAAAAGCTGACCTTTCACACACACTGGGAATGACAGCGGAAACCTCAATGCACTTCATTCCTTAAAGTACATAGCAAGATAAATACTCAGGACTGACTCTTCCAACAAAAGAATTTCATTTTTGCTCACAGTGGTCAAGGGCATTACAGAGGAATCTCTCCAACCTTATCCTTCATATTTGTGGTCAAAGAAGATTTTGCCAGCTGTGTTAGTGGATGAATGATGGAGTTACTGAATCATCTTTACAGCTATCAAATCTATGAGAGTGCAGAGAGCCTGGTCATTGGGGCCTCAAAATCAGGTAGAAAAAGCTTCTTTCTTCAATCAAAGAAAAAGTCAAACATGAGTAATAGGTCAACCATAAATGTCTGAGATATTTATCTTGAAGAAAGGCTGGGAATGGAGACACGCTGAAACCTTGGGAACACTTAAAAATTAGCCTGCAAGGCTAGCCTTGCTATTGCCAAAAGCACTGATTCATTGAAGGTAAAATTCCTTGAGAAAGCATTTCGAGAAATATTTGCATTGTTTTCCTATCAGTTCATGCCAGTTTCATGCCAGTTCTCAGGCTTCAAGCTTTCCAGCTTTGCAAAGCAGGGGATGCCTAAATTCCATTCATTACCAAAAATATTTTCACCCAGAGGAGGAGCTGTAAGGCTCAGGAGCCATTCAAGCTTTCACACATAACTAAAAAAGAGTGTCATTTTCCAAAGTACTCACAAGTCAGGTACTTATGATCCCTTCACACATTAATATGAAAACTTGTATTATTAAAAATTAACTGGGTGCAGCCAGCTGAAGAACTGCAGAACTGATTTTTATTTAAATCACCACATGATATAATGGAGCTTCCTTGTCTTTGGTTGTGCTTATACTGCAAACATGGATCATAAAAAAGTGAAAAATAGATTTTGTTTAATAACAAGGAGGAAGCCATATGAAAAGTTCATCAAGAATTCTAATGCCTGCTTCAGCCAGTTACTGATGCCTCAGGAGTCTAAATCTTAGAAGAGTAAGCATCAAAGGGTTTCTAGGGAGAACTAAAGGGAAAAACAATACTAGGAATGCATTAATCCCATATTACTGATGTAGAGAAACAAAATCAACAGAGTTTAAGCAGCATCAGTTGACATTAGAAGCTTGTGGTAGGATACTCTACCCATTTCCTGAGTCAGAGACTCGTGTCTCAACCACAAGACTATCATTCTTCCCTGTAGATACTTTCCCTTAATTCCTGAGGGCTGGTAATGTTTAGTGGACAGAATTACATTTTTGTTGTTCTGCTTTTTCAGATGATTTCTATGAAGACAGATAATCACGTGTTAGAGGAAGGGTCATGTTTCCTGATGAAGTAGAATGTCCGGACTTTCGCTGATGTTGTAGCACACACTTAGCAATACCAAACAAATCCTTTTGAGCAATGAATAGAGAAATCATTTGTCCAGTTCACCTCAACGTCACACTCTGTACCTTGAGAGAAAGCAGTGTTTTCTTATAGAGCACATGCATATCCTAGGAGGAAAATATCAGAAAGTAATTGTGCATATGAATTTGGGATTATTATTCCAATGGTTTTATTACCATTAGACCTCATGAGGAAAAGATCTGAATGGAGAGGTTGTTATTGCAAATATGGGGAAGTTCTACTGAGAATGGCTGAAAACAGCTTCAGCCTCATGGGGTCCTGACTTCTGTTGAGAGAGACGGGTGTCGGCTCTGTGTGTCTCCCAGAGAAAGTAAGGAGGGTGGAAAAGAACATATCTCTAGTAGAAGGAAGAGTGATAAACTTGTGCCGCCTTCTCCCCTCCTCCCAAAGTGTGTGTAGTATATTCTGCGCAACACTAAAAGTAATTCTTATGTAGCAAAACATAGCTATAGTGGCCTCAATGGGATTGCAAACAGATTAATTAGAAGAAACAGACTACAGGCCCAGCATGAATGGAGGCAACAATGTGTGTGCTCCAAGGACTGGATTTTCCCTGGGTGTCCTCTAGTCAACAAGCAGTGAGCTTCAGCCTGGCAGAGGGACAGAGCTGCAGGACAATCTGAGTTGCCTTTGGGGGCTGCCCATCTCTTCTGCTGATGATCAAAGGTAATTGACTCGTAAAATGAAATGTCCCCATTACCCAAAATTTGGTTTTATGAACAACCTCACCATAACATAAAACTGATTTGCAAGAAAGAGAGGTGGCTTAGAATTGTTGTGATGGAATAACAGTCACAACATTATCGCCTGTATAAATAACACCTTAATATCTTCCATCTTCAGGCAGGAGGAAGGGGATTTTAAACTCTGACAAAGCACCTGAACACAAACCCCATCCTACAGAGTCACAGACAGAAGGGCTTGCACACATACAGAGACAGTTCCCTTGCATTAATCTTGGAAAGCCAGGTTCATTTAGATTGAATTTGCCACTTTGCAAGCAGCTAATGTAAGGAAAGCAAAGCAGGCTGACAGGTGTGAACTGTTGAATGGGCCTAACTGGAAACCAATAACTTTGTGCGCATGTAGGGAAATAACTCCCCCAAATCCTCTGTGCTTTGGATTTGTTTTGTGAAATGGAAGTCTTTTTCCATAACCATCCTCACTGGGAATGCCATTTCCCTCTGCTCCACATGCTCACACAAATGCCCACACCTGTAAACTAGGCTTTGAAAGCCAAGAACTCCTTTGCTGGACATGTTCCAGCAAAAGAACCAAAACCTTTTCAAGAAAAAACCTGTGGTTTTGCTCTTTCCCACACTCCATTCCTGATTTCTGGGTTAGGCAGGAGGTAGATAACTTTGACCTGTACTCATGTTGCTGCCAGTTTCTTCGACACATTTATTCACGTTTGCACTGTCTTTGTTTCAGTGATGTGTTGCGTAATGCGAGCAAGCAGAAAGCCAAGTATGCACCAACAGGAAGGCTTAGAGTGCTCTGATTTTTTGGCACGATGTGATGCATTGTGAGCTGGGTTTTCAGGATCTGACAGTTAAGTCATTGGAATTGGCATCTGTGTGCTGGAGACCAGAGCCCAGAATAACCTAACTTAGAGTATAGCTGGGACCAAACCATGACTTCATTCATCCCTTGTGCACATGTGCTCAGTGCAGGGAGCATTCAGGACTCGCTTGAGTGCATGTCTTGTACTCAAGGGCAGCACCACGCTCTGCCCTTAGCACATGCTGCAGAGCTAAGACAGGGAGCTCTGTGCAGGAAAATGTGTTACATGGACATTAGAAATTACTGATGGACAACAAGGACTTAATTGTACCTTCACCTTGTACCTTCACACACACTGATAGCTTCTGTAACCTGAGCACTGAGAGCTAAGTGCTCCATTGCTGGAGATGATCAAGGTTAAAAAAAATCAAAATAATAAAGCTAAGGAAAAAACCTGATACCTCTTGAATCTGTTTGCCAATCACATGTATTAATGATAGTACCCCAAAGTTGTAATACTGCTGTTTTCTGACCAGGAGGCTTCAGCTTGCTCCTGTATGCTCACTTCACCTCCCCTGTGACCCCACTGCCCAGGGCTCAGCCCTGCCTTCAGTCACAGACAGAAAGGCTGTGAGGAAGGAAAAGCTTGTGACCCCATTTCCTACATGGGGAAGCATATATTTAAGGGCATTTACCAGCCTAACAAATCAGCCTAGCAGACAGCTGTGAAAATTTCACAGTGTGTTTCTCTGCGTGATTAGAAGCCAAGATGTCTGTTCCTCATCGATATCAGGGGCCAGTAGGATTTCCTTACTTTGCAGGAACCCTGCGAGTAGCTCAGAGATTGTGGTAACTGCATTTTAGATGACAGATTGACCAACTGCCTCTGGTGGAGAGAGCACAAGACAGCTCTGAGCCATAGGGTTTGTTTCTCAGGTGATTTACTGCTTTCCTATTAATGCAGTTCTGCTGAGGTCCATGCCATGCAACCAACCAGCCGTGAAAAAAAGCTCAGTTCCATAGAATTTTACCAACTACCTTTCCACTGAGTCAGGGGCAACAGGTACTGGACTCTGGAAGGTGTTTCAGGGCATTC
Organism: Vireo altiloquus; assembly: GCA_013396875.1. Taxonomy (NCBI): domain Eukaryota; kingdom Metazoa; phylum Chordata; class Aves; order Passeriformes; family Vireonidae; genus Vireo; species Vireo altiloquus. The sequence continues at coordinate 374,773 of VZRF01011328.1, forward strand.
CTTTTTCTTGTGTCATGGAAGCAGTTCTGCACAGACTCAGGGTTGTTGTTTTTCATTATTTGTGAAGAGAAGCATTCCTGTAGTCAAAAGCTGTCAGTGCTTTCCAAATGAGGAGTCAAGTACCTGCTACAAGGTTCCCAAAGAAAGCTCATTTTGTCAGATACTCGGTTCTGGACTATGGCATCCTCTGTGCAACCCAAAAGGTTTATGCAGTTGTAGCTCTTGTCCAGTGAAGTGACCAGCAGCACATGTGCTGTCCAGGACCTGCTGCACTCAGGTACAACAACTCACCCAGCTCTGGGTGACGGCACACATCATTCAACATGGCTTCCTGAAAGGAAAGTCCTGCTTATCAAACCTGATTTCCTCCCATGACAAGGTAACCCACCTAGCGCTGGTCTAGGGAAGCCAGCTGATGTAATCTTTATGCTTTTCAGTAAAACTTTCCATACTGTCTCTCACAGGATCCTCTGGACAAAATGCCCAGCACACAGCTGGATAAACACATCCTGAGATGTGTGAGCAGCTGGCTCATGGGATGGGCACAAAGAGTTGCGGTGAATGAGGTGACATCAGATTGGTGACCTGTCACTAGTGGGGTTCCACAGGGCTCCATCCTCGGCCCTGTGCTCCTCAGCATATTCATTAATGACCTGGACACAGGACTGGAAGGGATGCTGAGAAAGTTCACAGATGATACAAAACTGGGAGGAGCTGATGACTCCCTCAAGGGCAGGGAGGCCCTGCAGAGAGACCTCACAAAACAGAGGACTGGGCAATCACCAACCATATGAAATTCAAAAAACATTCTGGATTCTGTGCCTGGGATGGGGCAACCTTGGATGTATGGATAGACTGGGGAATGAGAGGCAGGAGAGCAGTGCTATGGGAAGGGACCTGGGGGTCCTGGTCTGTGGAAAGTCGAACATGAGTCAGCAGTGACCTGGCAGCCAGGAGGGCCAACCCTGTCCTGGGGGGCATCAGGCACAGCATCAGCAGCCGGGCAAGGGAGGGATTGTCCCACTCTGATCTGAGCTGGGGTGGCCTCACTTCGAGTGCTGGGGGCAGTTTTGGGTGCCTCAATATAAGAAAGATATTAAACTGTTAGAGAGTGTCCAAAGGAGGCCAACAAATATGGTGAAGGGCCTTGAAGGGAAACCCTCTGAGGAGCAGCTGAGGTCACTTGGTCTGTTCAGCCTGGAGAAGAAGAGACTGAGGGGAGACCTTATTGAAAGATTTGACTTCTCTCTGGTGACCAGTGACAGAACCTGAGGGAATCACCTGTAGTTCTGTGAGAGAAGGTTTAGGTTGGATATTAGAAAATGGTTCTTCCCCCAGAGGGTGTTTGGACACTGAACTGGCTCCCCAGTGAAGTGGTCACAGCCCCAAGGCTAGCAGAGTTCAAGTGTTTGGACAAAGCTCTCGGGCATATGGTGCGAGTCTTGGGGATGGTCCTGCACAAGGCCAGGATTTGGACTGAGTGATCCTTGTGTGTTCCTTCCAACTCAGCGTATTCTGTGATTCTGTGGTTCCCTTCTGGTCTGAAGAGCCAGACTGTGTTTATACAACTGCAGCCTCATTGCACTGAAAGAGATACCTGGTGCAACTAGACACCTACAACTAAATTCCAACTACAAAATTTATTTTAAGTCTATTTCATCCTTCCAAATGCATGTTGCAACACAGTCACCATTAGTAGAGCTTAAGTCATCAGATCCTAGCTGAAAATGGAGATGAATTATAGTCTGAGATTCACTATTAGAATTTTAAATGTTCCACAGACAGTATCTTGCCTGATCTGCTCAGTGCAGGCTCTGCTTTTTGGGGAAGTTTTGCAACCTTTTTTAATCTGGAGAAGCTCTGTCAGTTCCTGCAGGGACTCCTGATGATCTCTGCTCATCCCTGTGTAACTTTGTTAGTCTGGTTACTTTCCAATTATCTGTTGTCAGTATACAACCAGCAGCAGCCTTGAAAGAATTAATTGAAAGCATCACAGTGAAATGGCATCAATCTGGAACCAAGGAGGAGATATTTTTATTCAAAACCACAGAATAAGAGCTCATAATGGAAAAAAAAAATCCAACACCACAAGATAAAGGTAATGGAAAGAATTTTAAACTTAAATACATGGATTCAAGCAACAGGGGATTGCTGTTTTCTACCTGTTTAATTTCTACCAGACAGCAAAAGTGTGAGTTCATCTACTAAAAATATTTATGGAATGGTGTATACAAATTTTGCAATTCTTAAGATAAAACAAACCTCCCAAGATAAACATTCTTAAAAGACTGTTGAAAAACACCAAAGGATATAATAAAGGTTTTATTAATAGTTAATAAAGGACAGAGTTAAAGCAAAATCTTGCATCCATTTCCCCTTCACTGCTGCAGTTTGTCATTCTTCAATGTTGTTACACAAGCACCCTAGGACGAAGAAAAGAAAGGTTTATTCAGTATTTATTCATTCACAGGAGGAGAAGTGACTCCCATTCAAATAGAGAGGATTATGCTGTATGCTTTAGATCTTGCTCTTCTCTCTCTCAAAACCATCTTCCTCTCCTTTCCCAGATCTGATGATCATCAGACCATTTCCTGAATTCAATTCATCTCACAAGCCTGGCAGACAACTAATGTGGGACAAGTGTGAATATTTTCTGTATGAATTAAACAGGCTAAACCAAATATCAGCTGAGCACCAAAGGATGTAAAGAGGAAGAAAGCCCCAGGATCAGAAAGGAGAGTTAAGAAAAGAGGGAATGGGTTTGCCTTTTCTTTTTGGCAGCAGCTGATAATTTCTTTCAGAGACCATATCAGAGGGGGGAACCGAATGTGGTTCGTGCCCTCAACACAGAGTCATCCTACATCTCATATTAGTTATGGCCAGGACTTCACCCCTCGTGTTCTGAGAAGGATGTTTTATGGTCTGAACTTGCAGGCTGAGAGCTGGAAGATTCATAGACGCTATTCCTTGTTGTGTGTAGGGATACTAGCATGCAATTGCAAGGAAAACAGGGAAATTCTGTGAAACACTAAATGTTATTCAGCAGGTACTTACTGTAAAGGGCCATTTTATACCCTCGAGAGAAAAAAATATCTTTAAAAAGTTCAGCTCCTTCATTAAGATATTAAGTGCTAGTCTAAGGTTGCAATTACCTGAAACAGAGGAGATGCTTAACTTTTTTTTTTAATGGAGCATTATTCCAGTAAAAAATATTATTTTGTGACCTTCAGAATGAGTTTTGCTGGCATAAGTGATATGGTGGAAAACAAGCAATCAGCACCCAGCCTTATAATCTGACTTTTCCAAAATAGCCAACATATTATGCAACACAAAGAAAATCATGAAGAAAACTAAATACACCCCAAAGTCAAGAAAATCTAGGAGGAAACTGAATTCACAATCCCGCTGTTTAATATAGTATAATATTTAAGTACCCTTAAAGGGCTACAAAGCAGAAAAAAAATCCCAAAGACACAAGCTAGTGTTTTTCATCCAAATCACCTTTAAAAAGCCCAAAACTGCACAGTGGTTTTGTTTTCTTCACTTGACCAGGTTTATGCCATCTTTTTGTAGTGTTTTTTGCCGTGCCTGTAGCATAATAGCCCTTGGTAACAGTGGCACATGCCCCACGTTACTGCAGCCAGTAGCCCTGTCAATTTAGCCACAACAGCTTTAAAAGAGAAACTTGCTTGCTTTCTTCTCTGCTTTCTATTATGTCTCCTTCCAGTTCCTACATCAAATCAAATCATTCAAATGCATTGAAGCTTCATCATTGCTGGTCTCCCGCCCGTTGTGATTTGCCTTTCCCATTCTGCAGTGCTGGACATAGTTCTCCCAAAGCACTTTTCCTTGCTGTGGCATTGGAGTGGCTCTTGGTTGTAGCGTAGCAGAACTCAGAAGCTGGAGAAGAAAAAGGAGTGAGAGGAAGATACAAAGTTCAAGACCCTCCTGCATTTCTTGGGTCGAAGTACTTCCCAGATTATACCTGTGCTAAGCAGAGGTGGACATGGCAGCCAGAGTCCTTCTCCATGAATCCAGGCATTGTGAGGCTGCACACCATGGAGCTACATATGAGTATTTGCTGGCTGTATGCAAACTAGGGTATCTCCTGCCTTTCCAAGGGCCCATCAAAATTACTGAAACTAAACTTTGCCTCCTTGCTGTCTGTAAACTATCTCAAAAGAGGTGTAGCCAATGCCTGGCTCTCAAACCTTTTGGATCCAGTCCCACATCCACAGTCTTACTAGCGTCCACTTTACTGCTGTGTGACAGCTACTTGCTTGGATGAAAAGAAGCTGTACTTTCTCTTTTTCCCACTGGGAGAAGCCTAGGCAGTATATTCCATTAAGTTCTATTCATTTTTATCTTGACCTGAATCATGGGGATTGAAGTCTCGTCTCCCATGGAGTCCTGTTAACCAGGAGCAACATCAGTAAGGCCAGTGGGGTATCATTACACAGCCATGTGCTGTTCCTTCTAGCACAGTATGGCAATGAAAGTGCTTGAAGGCAACGGGGGACCACCTTACAAGGAGGCAACACTCATATACAAATGGATTTTAAAACCTTTTGTTTTGCATCTACAGAGTTGTGCAAAGTGGTAATAATGAGGCATAAGATTGCACTGCACTTCTCTGGCTATTTATTTGTTAAATGAAAGATGAGCAAGGAATATTCCGTCATTGTGTGGCCAAGCAGCACAGTGGCCACAGCTGACTATACAGAACTTTGCCCTGTGTAGTCCTCAAATGTAAATGTCATTTTGGATGTGGGGTTTTTTCCAATTCTGTGAACTAATGTAACATTTTCATAATGTGAAACGAAGAATGTGTGTCAGCTTCCTTCAGTGCAACATCAGGGTTTGCAGGTGCATCGTCTGCCATGTACAGGGGCATACAGGGGGCCAATTTCAGGGCAATCTTGTCTGTGCTACCTCTTGGAAAATCTGGAGCATATGCTATCCCCCAGGCATCACTCGAGATAGTGCAGTTTGGCACATTTCCAGCTCATGCTACACATCACACTAGCATTTAAACATTACTGATTGACTGGCCTGTGCTGTCCCTTTCCCAGACATTTTTATTTACTGGTAGCCTGGGTCCACTTGATTTTGCAGAAGCATTGAACCAGCAGCGGAGCACAACTTGACCATCTACTTGCTGACTGAAGGACAATTGGTGAAGAGCTCTGAAACTCATAGAGGAAAGATGCTCTGTGAGGAAAAAATGACATGACTGTACCTTGTTCATCACTCTGACAAGGTATGACTCAAATACACATGTCAAAGACTGAACTGAGTGAAAAGATGTTTTTTCTTTTCAGGGTTTTTTTTTTCCTTCTGATAAATGATAGCTCCACTTCACTGACTAAAGTGCATATAGCACTGCTCAAAATTAAAACCACAGTAGCAGCTGAACGACTTAATGTGCTAATAGAAATGTCCCTAATTTTTGAGGTCTATCTTCCCCTCCTTTGAAGAATATAATCTAGAAGAGGATTAAATTTTAGGCCTTATAATGATTGGACAGGTGCAGCATCACTGTGCCTCACTGACAAGTGACAGCAGACAAATAGGGAACAGAAACAAAACAATAGGCAAAATTAGATCGCAAACATAACCTAAAATATTCTAAGACAGGAAATAAAAAAAATATGAGAAGATTTTTTATTTGCTTGAAATATCTTGATATGCTCCACACCATCTATTAAAATACTCTGCTTCCTGCCATCTCTTCCCATGCTTCTGAAGGTTCTGCAGCCACCCAGTCCGAGGGTGCTGTGATTTAGACAGAAGTAACCTTTATGAGCCCCAGGAGTGCAGCCTCCTGAGGAGGACACTTCACAGGCACGGAATGAATCATCTCCCACAGAAGAGGGACAAGAAGTCAGCTCAGATGGATGGACTGAGAGGGACCAAGGTGATATCAGCCTGACAAGCTGAAGTAGCAGTACATCACACATCAAATTGCTTTTGAAAGTTTTATTGGTGTTACAGGCGAGATTTTGTGCTGCCTTTTCATCCTGGCTGTTGGGTAACATTTTAAAGAGAAGGAGTCAAAGCTCTAATCCCTTTCTGAGAGCAAAAGAATGTTTTAGCAGAGAGTTGTCTGCTACCTGTCAGATCCATCCACCAGCCTCCTGGGCTGGACTCAGCCATCAGTTCACTTTAAGGTCTTAGCCCTGTTTCCCACAATATCTGTAGTAAGTGATTATCCCTTCCTACCAAATATCAGTTTGGTCCAAGAACCCAGATCACCCCAGAGTTTTATCAACATTGCAGGACAACAGTGAGGGAGGTCACAGACTTTATGAATCTTTTCCACCTTTACATCAAAAATGTACAAGGGCTTTCTTAAAAAAAACTATTATTCAGAAAAAATACATTTTACTTTATTTATGGAAAAAATATATTTTCCATATTTGGAGAAAGAGTACTGATCCCATCACCTGATTTGGAAGTCAAGCATCCCCTTGGCCTTCCTGTCACATATTGATGCATCCTTTCAGCAGTAAACCCTTTGGAACAGGACCCAGTTACTGAGACCTGGTATTTCCTGAGAGAGTTTCTTGGGAAGATTCCATCTCTTCAGGCATTTCTCAGGATTCTTAATGCCATCCATTATCATGGGTGAGTGAGAAATACCTCCTTCTTATTCCCTTTTGGACATAGGTACGAGGGAAGGTAAAAGCCAGTGCTTTTCACATACTGTGACTTTTATGCTGATTACTCAAGGAAATACTCAAAGGCCTTTCAGAAGCCAAGGCAGACCCTTTCTAAGGCACTGTAGCCTTCATTTCCAGTCTAATTTCAGAGTGCTCAATAGTGACCCCGAGGGGAACTCCAACTTTGAACATCCCCTTTCTGTCCCTACTTGGCTAGTTTTATGGACATGTATTTCTGCATTTCACAATATCCTGTGATTGGCTTGGGCAGAAAGAGTTTCTTCCCTAGCAGGTACTCTAATGTGAGACATATTTTTACATCACCACTGAATTTAGCCCAGTATATCTGACCATTGCAATAACTACTTGGTCCTCTTTCTCATCTTCAGATTAATTCATTCCACTAATTGTGAAAGGGTCATTTCCCTAATTGTACCATTTTACCTTTGCTGCCCACACCACACCTTCAGAGTTTAGCAATTAGTACAAATTGGAGAGTACAGATGAATCACCCAGAAGTTCAATAGCTGCCTGACTTTCCTCATTTGACTTGCAAGAGAGCCTTTTCTTTTTTTTTTTTTTTTGCTCATACCACACTCCCAGGCCTGCAAAGTGCTCTTCAGCAGAAGGAGTGTTCTATGCAATGCTTGGTTTCCCTGTCAGACCTCGGGCAGGGGAGTCTCATTTGTGTGGGCTGTCCCCATTTTCACCTCGGGCTGCATGCTACACCAGAATAGAAAATATGAGTCAGAAAGGTTAAGGGTTAAACTGTTAAAAACAAAAGAGGAGAAAATTCATTCAGAAAATAGTGGTTTCTAATGGATGAGAGGAAGTGCTGTACAATTTCTTGTAAAGTCACAATGGCCAGCTCATCAGAGGAAATCCCTCCTATCAGGGGCTTGTACAATGCCTCCTGGAGCCTGAACAGCTGCCAAGTCATGACCATGCAGTTAAGGGAGTACAACAAAGAACCTCAAATCAAGGGCACATTTCCATCTTCCTGTCCAGCTGGCTCCAAATCTTTTATTTTTCTTCTTCCCTTTGCATTAATTATTTTATAACAACATAAGCCTTCTTAGTGATTTCCCTCTCTTTCTTTCTTTTTTTTTTTCTTTTTTTTTTTCTTTTTTTTTTTTTTTTATTATTATTACTCTGGCTTTCTTACAAGCTGAAAAAAGAGCTTCTTTACATGGAAGCAAAGCCATGGCTTCCACAAGACTTGCTGAGCCAACCCAATCACTCACTGATTTGGAAGGAGGTCCTGAAGCAGCTGGCTCATTCTCCCAGCCTGGTTGCATGCTTTAACTGCTTATGTTGAGGCTGGCACTTACCAGACCTGCTCCTGTGACCTCGTTAACTCAACAGTGTGCTCAAAAACATCACAGCACAAACCCCTTTCTGCTGTGTCAGCCCCCAGAGATGGCACTGAAGAGCAGAACCAACACAGGGCTGGGGTGGAGGCCAGAGATGAATGGCCACAAAATCTCCCTTTTGGCTGCAAGAAACCAGTAATTCAGCACAGCTCTTCAGGAAACCACAGCTTCAATATGCCTGTGATAGATGCTCATCCTAGATTACAGTGTGCTGAGGTCCCTGCACTGCTTGAATACATGCATTTGGTGAAAGGCTGACTTTGTAGCCTCAGAGATGGGGACTTTCCTGTGACTTGGCAGAACTTGTGGAATAATAATTTTAAATAGGTTCTTCAGACCTCTAATTTCTTCCTTCTCAACTTCCCCTTAAAGCCATTTTCTACCATAGACCTTTCAAGAAAAACCCAGTGTTGACCTCTCACAACTGTAGTTTGCCCTAAAGGACCCCAGAGTTCCATAGTCTTGCCCTATTTAACCCAGGTTGGCTCTTCATTTTCTTTTTATTACCACAACCTCTTTGGAGTAGGACTAGTCAATTCCAGCTGAAATGCTTGGCGTCCCATAATTTACTACTTTACCATGAAAAATCAGTTCCCACAAAAGAAGTTACATGACAGGGTCCTCTCCACACCCTTTCTTCAAAGCATAGGCATAGGTTTTCCTCAGCTGGTTGTTTAAATATCTTCAGAGGTGAAATCACCATAGCCTCTCCTTCTCATCCATCCCATGCCTTCACTCTTTTCACCATGGGACTGTCCAACATTCATGTGCCTAATATTCAGCTTAATTTTATGTTCCTGAATTTATGCCCATCACTTCTTGTCCTGTCTTCCACAGACATGGAAAATATAATTTTTTTCCTCCTTGTAGCAAGTCTCTACATAACTGAAGACTATTTATTACATTACACCTGATTTTTTCTCTTCTTTAGGGTTAAAGCCCCAACTGTCTCAAACTTCTCTTACAAGTTCATGTTTTCTAGGTCTCTGGCTGTAAACAATGGGGTTTTTTTCACAGTTTTTTTCTGGAAACTTGATTATTTGATACCACTTTCTGACTGTACTGTCATGACAGAAAGAGCATTTCTGCACTTCTCTGAACGTTCAGTAGATCGAAGACTTATCATAGATCCTAATGAGAAATAGGAAGCTTATCTTTCATCTTTTTTCCCCAATATCAGGGCATTTTCATCTTGTGTGCAGTTGAGAATGCAGTGTAGCTCAAAAATACTGATTTTTGCAGCTGCCTGATTAGTTATCCCCCTCAGTGTATGCATATATTCCTAGATGTATGCTATAGACTGCTCCTGGGGGATGACTCCAAAGTGCAAAACACAGCACTTCTCTGTTTTTAAATAGCATCATATTTACTTTGGCAAGATCCTTTGCATGTTTATTTTTGTTCTTCATCACACCTGTAGCCTCTTCTGGCCACTGAGATTGGAGGTTTAGCAAATGTATTTTATTGCAGAAGATACGTGACAACAGCACAAGACAGAAAAAAGCCCCTTGAAGAAACACACTGAGTACAACTTTCCATTTAGAAATAAATCACAAATTACTGTTTTCTGAAAACAGTATTACAGATAGTTTTGCTTACTACAGTTCTATCTTGCACTATCTATATGGTATCTATCTTCTATTTCCTAGTCCTCTCTCAACCATAGAAAGGGCAAATGAGTCAGAGTAAAAGATCTTACTAGAAAATTAGAATATTTACTGCTTCACCCTTATTCCCAAAGTACCTTACTGTGAGATGGAAGAAATTCAAAAGGGTTTGATAATTTTTTTCCAATTTTATTTCCTTTTTAGCTCCTGCAAGATACAGCACAAATAATTCCCAAAAGGAAGTATAAATGTCCTCAAATTTCTTGCATGGTGTACAGCAATATCAATAGAGTCAATGACTGCTTTTCATGAGACTGTTTCACACATTTCACAAGCATGTCCAAATGAAGTAGAAAGCCATATAACTCAGATGCTGACAATACTCTCAGGCTTTTCCATGACTCAACTTAAATCTAACTTATTGGACAGCCTTTTGCTCAGTTATTTTTAGCTTTTATCAACTCATGCATTTTCTTCCTGCAAGCTGAGCAAATTTCCACAAAGTCTCCTTAGAGCAGAGGTGGCAAATAAAAAGGAAAAAAAAAAAAAAAAAGAAGTGTCGAAGATTCCTTAGCAAATATTATTTAGCAACAGAGAATGGTGTGGAGTTGTCAACAGATGCCATGCGTCGTATGTTACCTTTAATGGTTTTAGAGGTAAAAGGTCAGCTGCTGAGTTGTTTTGGTTTGATTCGGGGGGGTTTTGGATGGGGTTTTTTTTGATTTTCAACAGAAATTGGTGGGATTTGAGAGACCATTCAATGGTAGCAAACAGTCCAAATGAATGCACCAGAAACTGGTCTTCATTTAAAAACTAAAAACACAATCCTTAGATTTTGAGTGTCTTTTGCAGTTAAACTATTTTCTTCATCTTCACTGATTTGAACTGTAGTTATTGGCAAAGCCATTATTGTTGCATTAAGGAGAAATTGCTAGAAAGTAACAGAGAAATAATTAGTGCATATTCCTTTCTAGGTCTTGACATAGACTTCATTAAAAGTATTCCTGAGCTTCTGTGATGCAGATACTACTTCTCTCACCATTTTAGACTAAGTCACTTCTAAGATTTTTGAAGTAGAGCTTGTATCTGTCAAAAGAGACGTTCACTTGGAAGGGAACTACAAGAACTCTCTAGTCCAGCCCAACCACTTCAGGGCTGACCAAGAGTTAAAACATGTTGTTAGGGGCATTGTCCAAATACCTCTTAAACACTGACAGGCTTGAGGCCTTGGCCACCTCTCTAGGAAGCCTGTTCCAGTGTTTGACCACTCTCTTGGCATAGAAATGCTTCCTAATGTTCAGTCAGTGTGTTCAGGAGCCAGAAACTCATCTGGCACAGCTTTGAACCATTCCCGTGTGTCCTGTTGCTGGACACCAGGGTGTGGTGGATTAACTCTGGCTGAACTCCTGGTGCCCACCAAAGCCACTCTGTCAGTCTCCTCTACAGCTGGACAGGGGACACAAAGCTTAACAAAAGTCTCATGGGTTGAGATAAGGACAGGGAGAGATCACTCACTTCAGTTAACATCATGGGCAAAACAAACTTGATTTAGGGAAATTAGTTTAATTTATTACCAGTCAAATCAGAGTAGGATAATGAGAAATAAACCAAAATCTTAAAATACTTTCATCCCTACTCCTTCCTTCTTCCTCAACTCAATTTCACTCCTAAATTCTCTCTCTTTCCCTCCGGCAGAGAAGGGGGAGGGAGAATGGGATCTCTGATCATTTCATCACACATTGTCTTTGCCTCTGCTTCCTCCTCAGGAGGAGAACCCACACTCTTCTTCTGCTCCAGCATGAGGTTCCTCCCACAAGAGACAGTCTTCTACGAAATTTTCCAACCTGAGTCCTTCCCATGGGAGGCAGTTCTTCATGAACTGCTCCAGTGTGGGACACTTCCACAGGGCACAGTCCGTCAGGAACAGGCTGCTCCAGCACGGGTCTCTCGTGCGGTCACAGGTCCTGCCAGCAAACATGCTCCAGTTTGGGCTCCTTTCTTCATGGCCCCACAGGTCCTGCAAGGAGCCTGCTCCACTGTGGGCTTCCCACAGAGCCTCCTTTGGGCATCCAGCTGCTCCAGCATGGGCTCCTCCATGGTGGCAGATGGATCTCTGCTCCCCCATGGACCTCAGGGGCACAGCTACCTCACCATGGGCTGCACCATGTGAGGTCGGCTCAGAGGGGAATCTCTGCTGCAGTATTGATCACCTTATTTGCCTCCTTCCTCACCGACCCAGGTGTCTGCTGGGCAGTTTCACTCACCTACTCTCACTCTGTCTGACTGCTATTGTGCCATAGTTTATTTCCCACCTTATTAAGTACATTATCCCAGAGGTGCTACCACTCTGGGTGGTAGACGTTCCAGTAATGGGCTTGGGCTTGGGCTTGAGCTTGGCCAGCAGCAAGTCCATCTTAGAACTGACTGGCATTGACTCTGTTAGGCATGGGGGGAGCTTCTAGCAGCTTCTCACAAATCCACTCCAGTAGCCCTCCCATGACCAAAACCTTACCACGCAAACCCAGTACACCTGAATAAGAGCTCAGCAGCTCCCTCTACTCTTCCTCTCCTCAGAAAGCTGCTATGAGGCCACCCCTCAGCCCCCTTCTCTTCAAACCAGACAAGTCCAGAGTCCTCAGCTGCTCCTCACAGACATGCCCTCCGGTCTTACAACCAGCTTTGTTGCCCTCCTCTGGATGCTTTCAAGGACCTTCACATCTTTCTTAAATGGTGTGGGGCACATCAGATTTGGGATAGCCAAGGACTGAACAAAGATGAACTCTGCAGCCACACAGCTGCTGGTGGGGCAGAAGAGCAGGATGCACCCGCAGGATGTTGAAAGAGGAACAGTGTCTGCCTCATTTACCAGCCTCACTGTGGCTGCAGGTGATGCTGCAGGGCCAGCCCTGAGTGTCTCACATGAAACAAATCTCCTCTGCTTAAGCCATATGTTTGAAGAGGTATGTGCTGAGGGATCTTTGCAATCTGCCTGTGAGGGATGTGGAGAGTAAATACAAACCAAAGTAAAAAGCATACTACAGCAAAAACCAACTCCCAGTCTCATATCAGAGTGTAGTTGTGGCCGGGAAGGAGGAAGCAGTGCTTGTGTTATCGATGTAAAGGTGTGAGCCAATACTTGGTTACACTCCAGAGTTCCTCAGAGAAAAGTTTCTCAGCAGTCTCACAGTTTCAGCCTTTAAGCTTCAGAACTCTGCTGCATTACCCCCAAACCCAAACTGCTGTAAGTACGACCCGTGACCTTCATCACCCAACATCCTCTCTCTGTGCATCTTTTCTTGCAAGAGGGCTCATTCCAAGATGCGTATCAGGACTGCCTTACTCCCTTTTCCCCAACTCCTATGTCAGGTCATTCTTTGATTAGCTAATCACAGAGAATTAATGAACCACATCCCTATGTATGGACACCCTGGAAACTAAGGAAAGATGAGCAGCTTCTACAGTGTTTGCTCCATAAAGGTAAAATAAATTCCAGCCAGGTCACATCAAATTGCCTTGGAGTAGGGTTCTTCCCCTGATTCGGCACACAAAGGTGATTTGAACATGTCTTTTTTGTGTGCTTCTGATTCTTCTACCCACACCATTTGTTTATTGCAACTCCAGCAAACAGTGTCTGGGGATGGAGATTCAGCTGGGCATACATTAAAGGCCCAATCTTCTCAAAACGCCAAATCTCCAATCATACCCAACATTAGTGCCACACATCATATTTGAAAATCTCTAATTGGCTGCTGAGCACTAAAAAATTATGGTCTTTACACAGATGATGATCTTTTGGAAAACGCATTTCATTAATTTACTTTGACTAAACTTAGCGTGACACTGGGACACAGGAATGAAAAGAAAAATAAATATATGGATCAATATTTGCTTACACAGTCTAAGCAATTACTGTGTATTTGAGAGGTTCATTTTTCCGTCTTGTAAGTTAATTAGCATGGAGAATTGAAAAATAGCTAGATTCTCTGCACCAGTCATACTCTTGCTGACAGCAATACAAGTTTTGTATTGAGCAGAAATAATAGTTGGGTGTGTAAAGTTTCCTATAAAGTCATAAAACATCTTTTACCTGTTCTCTGGCAATGTAATTGAGTGCCTGATATCTTCCCTTACAATTCAAAAGAAACATAAAAGCTATCATATAAACCTCTCCATCTTTACGTGTATGTGTGTGTGTATTTTAGTCATGATTTTGAGAAGTGTGGGACATTGGCTTCTTTTCACTACTGGAGGCTAAAGGAGCCTCTCCTGGATAACATCTGTATGTTCTCATCTAACATAATGGGGAAGGAGTTGGTTGGGTGTTTTTAATGAAGGTATTTAACAACTGACCCATAAACCCGAGCTCCATCAGCAGTTGTGGTGCATGGATATCCAGTTATGAGCAGATGAAGAAGACCACTGCTCAGGAAAGCAGTTATGCTGGAGGACACTCAACTTCTTGAGATCTTAATGCTCTGCATTTGCTTAGATGAAACAGGCTCCGAAGCACCTGTGTGACTTTACATCATGAAGTGTTCTCCATTGTGAGACAATACTATTTAATGCATTGATAAAAGGCATTCTCTATCCTTTGCATTGATCTGATTCCTCACTCCTTTGATATTACTGTGGCTTTGAGGAAAGATATGAAGGTGCAGATAACTAAAGTTTGTCTTTGCTCTGCGTTTTTCAAGAGACAGCAATGTCTGGGCTAAGTTGACAGATTTGAGTGTTCTGAGATTCCTGACCAGTCCAGCCTGTGGATGGGATTTGAGGTGGGTGTCAGCATGCCCCTGACAATATTTGGAGTTTAAATTGACCCTGACCCAATCAGGGTGTTCCCACAGCAGGCTAACCTTGAGTAAAGTGGAATTGATCCAGCGTAGGCTGTTAGATGTGGCATAAATCCAAGTATAACTGCCAAAGAGTTGGATTTCTAACATTAATGTGGTTGGTTATGATTTGGAAAGCCTGCTCCTGTCACTGAGCAGTCACAGTTACAAGTACAGGGATCTGAGGCACCCTGGAGAAGAAATTAAAAGAAATCCAAGGACAAGTGGAGGTCAAGGAAATATTTCTCTGAGAAATAAAGAATCAGCTCCTGCACTTAATGTCTTACTTTCATGTGTATGACTAAAACACCTCAGTAATATTAAAAATGGTGCTTAGTGTGATGTATAGCTTAATAGTAGCTTTAATCAGTAGAAGCTAGACTTAAATAAATTTTTAGTTCATGGATTATTGCTGGACCATGTAAATTGAGGAGATAGGTTTTCTGCTGCCAAAATTTATGACTTATCCAAAGTCAGCAGAATAGATAAATTGATGTATGCCTTATCTACAACAAAGAATGTGATTGGGATGAATTCCCAAACAGATGATTACGTGAATGATCCAAAAGCCAAGATGTATGTACTCACTGAAGGAAGAGCAGATTGGTTTTGGCCCAGGTTCAGCAAAGACACTCCCACAAATAAAAAGTAGTTACTATGAAACAGATCCAGTGTCGGGAAAAATGGAATAATTACCTGTAATTCAGCCCAATTAGTTTCTGTAAGTTCTGATATTCTACATGTACCAGGAGTGTAATGGAAGTGATGTTTCATAACATTTTATCTGGGGCTTGTGCACACAAATAAGGAGCGGAAAAGAGTAAAGCAAAAACTTTTTTACTCTTTATTTTTTTTTTTTTCAGATCAACCAGAGAAGTCTGTAGGTGTCAAGCCTCATAGTTTTCCAAAAATGTTAATCTCATTCTTTCTTCTTTTTTTTCCATTTAGGAATAGAAACACTCTGTTAGTAAGGTAAATGTGCTCATTTGCATTGTTAAGCAGTACTTCCAAGTATTTTCAGTATCTTTTCATAGAAAACAGAAACTTAAAATGAAGAGAAAAATAATCCTTTCCCATCAAAGGCTAATTGATTAATACATAGCTTAAATAGTATCAAAACAAGAGAATCCACTATGGCCAGATTCAGAAATGGCATACATCACATTCTGTTTAAGCAATTTATACTACAAGTTTTTGTGTGTAATTACATGCAGTTATTACTTAATTTCAGTGCTGATACACAAGGTGTAGGATGAGGCTGCAAACTCTTAACACTTCTCGCAACCAGGGATAAATCATGAGTTTAAATTTGTAAAAATAACTAATTCAGTCCTAGAAGGAGGTGTGTATTGTTGGACCAAGGGGAACTAACGGAGAAGGCATCAAAAAGGAGAGCCCTGCTCTTTGTCACTTCTTGTAACAGCCAATCCTTACGGAGCACTCCTTGCTGACTGACATCACCCTCTCACTTGTGCCACACAACCTGAGGGCTCACAGGATGCCAAAGAACAGTTTTACCTCAGATCTTGGCCATCCTTCAAGGTCACTGTGCCAAAATATAGTTTTTCTCTCCAAATAAAAGTTTTCTGGTGAAAAAGCATTGTCTGTCAGAAAGATATTGCCCAATCAGTCCCGCCAACGTTGTATTGCCTCTACATGAAGCAGCATGTCCCAGCCTTGGTCAGGGATGCAGGAAAACACAACAGGCCAGAATTTGCTGCCTGTTTTTGTGATGTCCCTGTTGCAAACTACCAGCCTGTCATGCAAGAGTTTCCCGCACACCTTCCATTGCAGTCATCTGGCTCTGCCATCAGCTTCCTGAGGAGCACGGCGTGGGTGCATGCTCTTGGGTGGGTCAGGAAGCTGCATGGAGAAGCACAGAGGCAAACCAGAGCAATTCAGCACTTCTGGCCTCTCTAAGAAAAGCAGTGTCTTCCTACTGTGTCTGCATTTCCTACATACGTGTCCTGACTTTCCGTGTCACCCTTCTGCACTCCTAAGGGGAAGGTTCTACAGCTCATATCACAGAACATCTTTCTGCAGCCTCCAAGTCTTCCGCTGCAGCTACACCAGACTGGCAGATGCAGCAAGTGCAATTTGAGGTGTCTTGCTGATCCTTGCATGCAACATCTTCCTTGTAATTCACCTCGATGGATGATTCTGGCTATTAAGTTAACAGGTGTGAATGAAAGAGCAAGACCAGGACAAGGAAAAGCAGAGATATTGCTAGATTTAATTGCAAATGAATATAATTGCAAAACATTTAATTGCTTCTCACTGTGATTTATCAGAAAAAGTTTAAATGAAAACTGAAAACAAAGATTCTATCAACAGCAGGAAAGTAGGCATACAGGAAAGCAGGTTATATGTGAATTGTATAAATGTACTTGATCTTCAATAACTTGTTAACAACAGGGTCATACTGTTTATTTTTAACTGCAGATGTGATTTTTAGGATTAGGACTATCAATATTTATTCTTGTTTAACAGAAGGCAAACATCCGGTCAGCCCTGGCAAATGCTGTCCACTGAATGGCAATTTCATTGTGCTTTAGTCACAAAACAAACGTTTGGTTTCTAGCAGGAAGGTGAAAGTACAAAACGGGGAGAGTCGGTAACCACTGTGGCTAATGCCACGATAATCCCTCTGTTGCAAACCTATGAAGTTCTTAGGGATCCCAGTTATCTCCTGTCAATGTAAGGAGCAAAATTTCTGTTCCTTTCGTGGAGGTAGACTGAATTTTACTAGAAATGACAACTATGTATGGAATTGTTTCATAGACCAGCAAAAGCATCTGCGAAACAGATTTTTCTGCTAACTGCAGTTTCCAGATGAGGTTCCTCTTTCAGACAACTCATCTTGGTGTTGCTCAATGGAGTTGAGTTGCTGAGAAGTTATTTTGATTTTTTGAGTGGCATTTTTCTGAAAGCCTCTGCAGGAAAGACCCTGAAAGCCTCCTGCATTTTTCTGTCATATTGCCATCCAGGACTGCCTGTACCTCTGTAGGTTCTGATAGCGAGAGCTAATCTAAATTAGCTCTAGATATCAAAAAACTAAATATGGCTATATATTTTAAAATAAAAAACCTAACCAACACAGATATCAGATGGACCCTAATGAATATGAGACACATTTGCCAAATTGAAGAAGGGTTCAAGGGATGCTCTGTGGACTTGGCTGCAATTCTTTGTTGTTGTGTATCTTTGCATTTGAAACACTCACAGTGGCTTTGGCCTCGCAGCCCTCTGGGATGTAGCAAAGATCTACCAGTCCTGTGGGACTGGGGAGAGAGGAGATGCCAGACAACCTGGCCAGAGGACCTGCAGGGTGGCACACTCAGCATTGCTCGCTGCTGCTGCCCCTCCGTGCTCCTCGTAGGGCTCCACACACCTCTCCACTGGACTCACAAGTTTTGTAACTCGCCCCATCAAAACACAATGTAAATTCTCTTTCTGGGAAATATGTAGGGATGGGTAAATCATGTAGAATCAGAGAATCATACAATCATTAAGGCTGGAAAATACATCTGAGATCCTTGGGTCCAGCCATTAACCCAGCACTGCCACATGCACCACTAAACCGTGTCCCCAAGTGCCACACCTATGTTGTTGAACACTTCCAAGTGGGCAGCCTGTTCCAATGCTTGATAACCCTTTCAGTGAAAAAACTTTTCCTAATATCCAGCCCAAACCTCCCCAGATGCAACTTGAGGCTGTTTCCTCCTGTCCTATCACTTGTTGCTTAGGAGAAGAGGCTGATTCCCACCTGGCTACAACCTCCTTTCAGCTGTAGAGGGAAAGGAAGTTCCCCCTGAGCCTCCTTTTCTCAAGGCTAAACACCCCCAGCTCCCTCAGCTGCTACTGACTTGTGCTCCAGATCTTTCACCAGCTTCATCATCCTCCTCTGGACATACTCCATCATGTAAATGATGGCA
Organism: Vireo altiloquus; assembly: GCA_013396875.1. Taxonomy (NCBI): domain Eukaryota; kingdom Metazoa; phylum Chordata; class Aves; order Passeriformes; family Vireonidae; genus Vireo; species Vireo altiloquus. Next base: position 393,182 of record VZRF01011328.1, read on the forward strand.
AAAATAATAAGGGGCTTTCTAGGAAAGTCTTTCCAGACAGGAGACATAAGCATATGTTGAAGTGAGGCTAGTCTGATTTCAGGGATTTAGAGAGGCTTAATATGGTATAACTGTACAAATAATTTTATCCAATGTACAAATCATTAAGAACATTTTTAAAAGTTCATTAATTTATTTTTGGGATTTGCCAATACTGTTTCTCTGTCTTATATTAACTTTATGCTGCTAAGGGCAGGCAATACTTATAGTATATTGCATGGATTTTACTTAGTTGAAAAACTAAGCAAAAAGATTCATGTCTTTGCTTCCTATTTTGAATATCAAAAAACATGTAGGTGGAAAAAATAATGTGAAAACTGATATAAAAGTGAGGAAAAAATTCAGCATATGCATTCATCTCAGTATGATTTTGACTATAGGAAAGTATTTGATTATGATAGATTAACTGTATTGCCACTCATGTTAATATAGTACTGTCTAATGATTTTTTTTTCTAAGTATTCATTTTAACACTGCCAATGTTTACTTAGCAGGACATTAATAATGTTAATAACACCAGGATATTTATCATATAGGAAATGGGTAATGAAATCTGCTTCATCTCTCAGTGGATGTTTATGTTTCAACGCTGCACTGGATTGTTTATGTAGGATTTAGGGAAGAATGGTAGGGTTTTTTTGGTGACTAATAATAAGAGGAAAGTTAAATGGCAACTATTATGGCTTTTATTATTATTTATATTACAATAGACCTCATTTAGGCTTCAGATCAATGCTAGAAGCAGCTCAATTCTTTGCTGAAAGACTTAAGGATGAAATACACTTGGTGGTGATGGGACACAGGACTGGGAGCAAAAGCTGTCCAGCTCTGCAAATACTCTGACTCACTGCCTGCTGCTTCTCTGGTGAGCCCTCCTGCAAGCAGTCCTTTGGCTTTGACACATCTCTTTTTAATGCATGAGTTTGTACAGTTTCTCCATATTATTAAATTCAACAGTTACATCAGGGCCAAACTGCATCCCCTAGTTGATGTTTTCAGAAATACTCTACTCATTTGTAATGAGTTTTCTCGCAATGGCTACTTCAAATAAGATGAAAATGTCTCAATTTTTGAGTATAAGTTATACAGTTTCTGGGACCTTTTCCCCCTAAGAACTGGACCCCATGGATTGAACAACAGGGATTTGAAGGATTTCCTTTTGAAAAGCACAAAAGCCTTCGTAATTTATAAAACAAATCAGTCATTTGAAAATTATATTTTCCATCTTCCTTTGCAAGTCTGAGCTCATCATTTGAGGTTTTCCTTCCTTTCTTGAAAAAAGCTTAAAGTGGTACATCCTTGTTGCAAGGACATGTGAGAGCTGCCAGATTGCATCACAAGAGGGACAGGCATGAGTGCGGAAACAAGGTCCCAGAAGAGCTGGGGAGCTGCACTAGTCTTTGGTTGTCCTTCACCAGCCTAGGCTTGCTCTTCACAAACAAGGGCAAATATTAATGCCTCCCACTGATAAGTTGGTCAGGATGCAGGTATGCATGTGTGGAATTTGATCCAGCATGACACTGACCAATGTCCAGTGATCTACCCTTTCTTTTTTTTATATGGTAAAAAAATGTTGATTTGAAGTCAGTGGAAAGTTATGTCACTCTGGCTATCTTAACTTCATGAAAAGGAAAGTGTATCACCATGGCAAAATATTTACCTTTGTTAGTTACTCCTAAAGAATGAAATGAAAATTCCAAAGGCAATTCTCTTCCTCATTTTTACCTTGCCTGGAAACTCCTGAGAGTACAGAATATAATTCAGAAATGCTGAAACCAACCTCTGCTGTACCCCTGCAACTACCTCCAAAGTCAATAGGAGTCACGGGTGCATAAGGAACTGAATTCCCCGTCAACATACTGTAATTTTTAACCATTATTAAATTTAAATCTCTCTAGCATCAATATTTATTCCTGCTAAATATGAAGGATGTTTAGGTTTATGAGTCACCAATTCTTTTCCAGTTAGTGCTTGCTCTACAACTTCCACCCTTGAATGGAACTAGAGATTTATACATGATATCAGCACACAAAGTCAACTGTTAGGAACTTGCAACAACAAAATAACAACTGTGGAGATAAAAACATGCATCAGTCAGAGCCGGTGTGCTCCACTATTGTTTCTTGCTGTTGGTTTTGCAGCAGGCATGAGAGGTAAATCACAAAGAGCGTGAATAAGTACAGCAGGATTTGCTTACAATTTGTTCCATGCAAGTTCAAGGTTGCCATGGGAGACAGGAAGCATTTTTCAGGCACTCCTGCAGCAATAAACTGTTGCCACTGTATTAACAAGTGGCAGCATGCTGCGTTTCCTACAGCAGAAGGCAAAGAGCTGACCAGCAAAAATGCCCAGGGTGGGTGGTGCTTTTCCCCCACTTTCACTTCTTACTTTGGATGCAATGCAGGGTCCTGGTAAAGAGGACAAGCTGCCCTTCGCTGGAAGGTTGTAGGTTCAGCCTAGTGTCCAGTGAATGCAAGGTCTGCATTATGAAAACACACTTTACAAAGTGCCGTGGTGGTCTGAAGGCTGGGAAGGTGTTACAGAGGCAGCTGAGAGACGCTGGAATCCAACAGCCAGGATATGTTATTTTGTGAGAGATTGCACATGGGTAAAAGAGGGCTCTCAGCCTGGGTGTAGCACAGATCAGTGTCTGCCAGCACAAAATGAGGGTCTGCTAAAAGGCCTTTGTCACTTCAGGAAAGGTGGCCCATAGAGAAGATATGGTAGCTTTCCCATTTCTCAGGGTGAATAATCCATCACAGAACTTCTGTAACTCTGGGTGGTGACTGCACCAATGTACTGAGAGCCTCTCCTTGATCACTGAAGATACATCATTCTAAAAGGTACTTCTGTAATCCTGTTCTGGGACAGCAGAGTGAGAAGTGACTAATAGCTGGCTGAAAAGGTAGCAGGTGAAACAGGAGCAGGCAGCAGCAGACGTTGGCCATCTCTACTGAAGGACTGAGAAGCAGAGCTGAAGAACTGCATATAGGAAACAAAGAAACACACTTTTAGATAGCTTCAGAAATTTGGCTTCTTATTTCAAAGATCAAGCCTTGTAAAGACACTGTAAAATCTGTGTGGAAAGGCATGGTTCCCCAAGCCAGAGGGACAGAAATAGAAGCTCTACAGCTGCCATAAATCTCTTCCTTCCTAAAGTGGTCCCCAAAGGTAAAGATAAATGCTCACAAGCAGGAAATTTCATGTTGCAATTGTCTTTATATAGACAAAGGCATCACTTTTCCAGGTCAAGATAATATGCCTTGAAGAAATAAAGTATTTTCTCTGACTTTATCTTCTCTACAGTCCTCTTCCTTTTCTATGCTCCTCCCTGAGTTGCCAGATATTTTTCCTGCCTGATAGTTTGACAATGTATTCTCACATGTCTGCTGCTGATAAAATAGGGTATACCTGTCCCCAAGGAATAGTCTTACCTCAGTATGGCAATACTTGGAAAATGCTGCTGCGGACAACTGAGTAACATCATTTATTGCTTATAATATTGCATTTATAATGAGTAAGTGCAGAATCTTGCTTTTAAGAATATGTCAGTTTTCTTCAGTCCTTCCACATAATTGTGAAGAGACTGTGTGCTAGCTGTATCCTTCTTCTGTCTGCTACCTGCAGAACAGAGTTGTAGAGCAATATAGGAAAGGAGAGGAATACAAAGGTACTTGTTATTTAGTATCTATCAATCCTAGACATTAGGCAGAACAGACTTTGATTTTCACCTGGGTACTTTAAATCAATTAAGCTTCTCATGGTGAAAAGACTTAATAAATGAAAACATTCTCAGTGCTAATTAGCATGTCAAATACAAATCAGAACAACAGCAGAAACAGTCCCTTGGAGATAACACATCTACTTAGAGTGCACAGATACAAAATTTAAAGTTTTGTTTTCTCCATCCTACTCCTTATTCACATCTACATGCCAACAGGCACTGCATTGTTTTCTTGCACCTGAAATACTGTCAGAAGGTAACAGCACCAATATACCAAGTTCTCATTCTACTTACAATCTCAGTCACATCAGCTCTGGATCTCAGGGAGAACTCTGCTGATCAGTCACTGTGCAACATGGCTGATATCTTTTTAGTAAATCCTTCATTACAAGTCAAATAAAGATTTCAGGAAAGAAATATCAGTGAGGAAACTTACTCCTAAGTAGAGTATTTTTCCCCTGATAAAGACTTACTTTTCTGAGTTATTCTTTATTTAGCCCATGGACACAATCTAAAAAGCACTTTCTCACTTTAAGGTGGAAAAATCATTCTGAAGCTGCACAGCAGCCACACAAAGCAATGAAAAAAGCTGATGCTGGATCCCCTGCATTTGACAACGCACCTCACTCAGCAGCCACTGCACTTCCCTTGCTTTATCTGTGCACCTACTTCCCACTGAGACATGTGAGTTCATGTGAGTTTGAGATGCATCTGGGGGAAAAAAAACACCTTTCTTCTTTGTGCAGCAGAATAGAAGCTTTTTGCTCATCAGCAAAGAGAAGTTGTTTCTTCCACTTTACTGACAATAGACCTGGTGGGCTGAAGAGTGCAGTTAATCTGCTCTGACTGCTGCAGCTGTTTGGGAGCACACAGGGCACAATACCCTCCTGTAAGGAGATTTTGACTCAGTGAGGCCAAGAATAAATGTTTAGATAATGCTGAGTTAGAAAGTTTTTGGGGGTTTATTTTTTGTTTTGGCAAAGAATCTAAGCTGGTTCTGAAGGCAGTACCAGTTTAGTCAGTTAAAGTCATAGGAAGAGAGTTTGCTTTGCTAGAATCCATTAGAAATCTTGTGCAGATGATACTACAAGAAATGAAGAATCTTCAGAAAACATAAATAATCAATGTGGTACAACTGAATTGAATGGAAGGACAGAGTGAAGCCAGCTGAGCTCAAGTGCATGACTGCCTATGAGGCTGAACGAGGACTATTGCCCAGGCTCCTGGGTCAGTCCCGAGAAACTCTTCCTTGTGTCCAAACAAGCAGTGAAAAGAAAGGGACAAACTGCCCTCTCAAGGTGCCTCTCTCCCTATTCACTTGACAGGGACCCTGCAGAACCAGCTTAGTTCAGTCACCATGGTTTAGCTTAAGTTTATATTTTTAGAGTTTATTATAAATAAGGTCTAACTGATATTTTCTTTTTTTTTTTTCCCCTTGTCTGTACCAGGACCAAAATCTTTTTCCTTTGTCAACAGGATGGAAATACAGAAATTTCAATGAATCCATTACTGGATATTTTTCAATCAAGAAATCTGTTTCCCAACAGTGACTAGTCATACTTCACAGTTTTCCACCAATTCCATAAATTGCATCAATGTTTCGTCATATCCTAATTCAGGTTTTCTCAGAAACATGACTCATCACTGAAGAATGTTCTGGTCATTAAAAAGATTAAGACATAATATTTTCTTACATTTTTGTGGCTGTTTTCTCTTTCGAAAAGAAAATAGGAAAGGAAGCTTCCTTGCTGATTGCAGTTGCTCAGCTTTCCTGTATTTCTCCTCTTTTCGCTTTTACAGTTACTCCAATTCAAAATTTAAGTCAAGATTTTTAACAGAAAACCTTGATGCTGCAACAATATTTTGCTAAGAAACACCATTGGAAAACTGAAAGGATAAATCTTCCTTTGTCCTTCATAGACTCGAAGTCAGACGCAGGAAGATGATAGAGAGTTGTGAGTAATGCTCTCTGTGAGCTTTGAAAGAAGAACATGCTCTCATCTGAGCCACTGCTGACTACAGAAAGAAGGAGAAGTGACAGCAGGGACTGTTCCTCACTTGCCTGCAGCAGCTGGGTGGCAGGCACAAGCGCTGTTATTCAGCTTATTTTTCTGAGTACACTGTGGAGCTAACCCACTATCAGACTTTTCTTTCTTCTGTAACTTGCACTGCTAGTCTTTTCCTCAATAATTCTTTGCCCTTTTTAAAAAGGAATCTGATTTATTATCAGAGAATCCCTAACAGCACAAAAATCCCCCCTCAAGCTTTCCCTCCCTTCATGCCAAGTTCTTAGCCTTGCTCCTTTTTCTCCCACTTCTTTCACTGGCTCTCCTCCCATGCCTTGCAGCCAGCACCTTTGAGGAAATACTCAGCCTCCTCCACCTTGCTCGTTCCCCTGGCTGTTCCTCCTGCTACATAATGGTGCCCATGAACTGAGAGCTGCTCTCCTTCAGTGAACTCTGCTTGTCCTCATATACCCTCAGTACCCTGGGCTTCCATTCAGTCCTCTTCTTCCAGTTGCAACATTTTCTCCATGCAAGGAACGTGGGTTCAGTTGGTGTGTGCAGGTTCCACCGAGTCTGGATGCAAGGCAGGGTGCAATGGGGTATGGACACTGGCTGTGCAGCTCTCATGGACCTGAAGGAGCTTGTCCAGGTGTGATCCTTTCATCAGAATCACTGGTGTTCCACGTGTGATACTGTGATTCTGCAGTGCTGTTGTCCAAGCTCATCAAACTCTCTCTTGGGACTCCTGCAAGCCCTTTCCTGCTTTATCAAAAATGCCTTTTCCAATTCCCCCGCCTTGTCTCTACCCAACAGAAGCCTCACTCACTTCCTTATTGCCACACAGATTTCCCATATGTGTTACCTATTCTGCTGTCTCCTGCTCTCCCTAATGCCCATTTTCACTCCCAAGTGAGAGGGTCTTTTATTTGTTCCTCATGCTAGAGCTGCTCCAGCCAGATGTGATAGGGCTCTTGTCTGCTCTCACAGTTGTCTCCTATTTCCACTTCCATGTTTCTGTGCAGTTTCTATCCTGTATTCCACTTACAGTCTCTTCTTCAGATGGAGTTTATCTCATGCAGCCATTGTGCCAATCTTCTGCTCCTCATTCCCTTCTACGTCACTCCCCAAGTGACCTTGGATAATGTTCTCTTTTGTTTCTAAGACCCTCTATCTCCAAATCCAACCTGCCATCCCTCTCCTACACTGCTACAATTTTCCACTCTCTCCTTGGAAAAAATTGGTCATTTTCTAGGAGTCCAGTTTGCATGCACTGTTCCTGGGCAGTTTGTAACCTGATTAGTGATTACTTGGGCTTCAGAAAGAGAGAAAAAGAATGTTCATTCAACTAATGACATAGGGAAAGCTGGAACGTTCATTTTTGTCTCTATCAGGCTTTTCCAGGGTTCTGATTTGTATCCATTTTGACAAGGTTGTTCCTACTGATGCTAAAGAATCTCTTGACATTTTCAAAGGAAAATTACTGTAATAAAGCCAGACAAGCCCAGTGAATTATCTATTCTTATGCAGTGTCCTAGGCATCTGAGTGAGAAGCAAAAGAGCAGTTGGCACCTCAGTGGCTGATTAGATGGAAAATGTATGAGTCCCCTCTTCAATTCCTAAAAGGCAAAGGAAGACACACCGTAGTCTTCAAGTGCATTGGACAGCAATGGCACCAGCTTTCTGACTGCAGGATCAGAAGACACCCTCCTCTCCTGGGGATAATACCATTGCTAAAATATTTTAGCACCAGTAACATCAACAGCAGAGCTCAGCAGTTGCCATGACCTTCATTCAGAAACACAGGAAGATGAGGAGGTGTTGCTCCCCACTTGCACAACGCCTTCAGTGATCCCTGCGGGCCCCTTCCAATATTCTGTGATTCTGTTTTGTTTTCCAAAGAGAAGACCATTGGCACTCATCCCTTGGGTCCTTGTCTGGGCCTCCATGGATCCCCCATACCCCTTTTTTTCACTAATTCACGTGCCACAGCTGTATGCCAAGTTTTAAATCCTTAAGATTAGGGATATCAACACTACTAGTGCCAAATGGTAAAAACTCAAGATTAAGGGCTCATTCAACAGTATAACTGAAAAAATCAAGTACTTCCGAAAACTCCAGGTGTCTTGGCTTCACATTTTCAGCTGAGGTCTTGTTCAGAAACACTTTGTTCCTGGAGCAGAAGCTCTTTAACATTCTTCTAACTTTATTTCTGGTGGGAGTTTTTACCTGAAAGTTTCTCTTTGAAAGGATAAAATTAATCTGGAAAGGACCTCAAGTGTCAGACCAATCTTCCTTGTCTTAGTGCAAGGTCACCTTTAACCAGGTTGTAAGGTTGTATTTTTGTTCACCCAAGATCATGTATGTACAACAAAGGTGTTGACATCTAAGATGATCTCTCATTGGTTTAGGAACTCTAATCTCTGTGGCAAATAAAATCTTGGGAAAAACTGCTACACTCCAATCCTATGTTTTTCTTAGGGTGCAATGGATGCACTGTGAGGATCCACTGACTGTGCTCACTGAATTTCTATGGATCAGAGTGGTATCTGAAAACCAACAAAAAAAACAAACAGACAAATCAGGTGCAGATGCAACCTGTTTAAAACTAGGGAAAGCAAACCCCACTCCAGCTGTCGGGGTGTATGTAAACTACCTACCTCATTCCAGTGCAACTGGTGGTGCCTTGGCTGGTAGAGTTTAGGATGCAGTTTGTCTGGTCAGATGTGGGCACCTGTGTGCTGATGAGATGGGCCATACCCTAATCTCCAGTGACCAACCAGTTCTCCAAGGCTCTGTAGGGCGTATTCTCCAAAGTCAAAGCCAACATTGTTCCCAAAATCTTTATTTGTTGCCAATGGTCTTCACATTCACCTTGTATAATTCATGTCACCACTTTGTTGTTTTACCTCAGAGATTTGGTAGCTTTATGCCACAGACTGAAATTTTCCAATGAAAGCCCATCAGCCCATTCCCAATCCATTATGGATACCAGAAACAGAATATATCCTCCAATCATGTAGCAGTCTTTTTCATATTTGAAAACTGTGCAATCAAAACTATAACTTGGTAGAAATTGTGCTATTTTAAAAATTGGTCACTTAAACGCATGTATCTTCATCTAATATAAAACCATTAGATCTGACCTGGAAATCTTTTTTTTTTTTTCATAGTTGCTCTGTGAATATTTTAATTCAAATATGATTAAAATAATTTTTTCAGTTGAAAACTATGGGAAGCTATTTCCAGCTTCAAAGTATGATATAGTGTGTGCAACACAGGAAAAAGTATTTTTTAAATTCCTATATTTCTGTACTGAAAACATTTTATAAGAAAATTATGAACAACCTAGAAGTCTGTCCAATGACATTTCTAGCAGAGAAGCCAGTACCACAAAGTTGTTGTCAGCAACGTCTTCTGTTCCTTTTCTCTTCCTGACAGCTGTTCTCAAGCTCTGTACCTTGGACTAAGCTATAACTTCTTCCCTAACTCTTGTGACTTTGTTTCTCCCACAAAAATTATATGAAGTAAGGAAGAATTAATATCTACATAGGATTTTGCCAACTTCTTCAAACAGACACTGTTTAGCCAAGGAAAATTTACACTAGTGAAAGCAATGCATATATTACTTTTTTAAACCAAAGCAGTTTTTTTTTCCTTTAGGGTTATGTGTGTATAGACACATACAGGAATTTTTATGCATATACAAATAATGCATTTTCTTTTAGAGTACTGTTTACTGTGAATATAAAATATGGCCTTAAAATACTATAGAACATTTCTTTTATTGAATATAATTTGCTACAATCAGACTGAAATCTTTTGTATATAATTTATTGATAAATAATTGGTTTGCCCTTGTCTATATTTTTGCTCTTCCCGACATTTATCTATGACTTTAGCCATGAGTCAGTTTTATGCTGATCCTATTTAACTTCCAGTCATTTTCCTTTAAACTTTCAATTTCTTAGGTCAACACTATCTATATCCTATAGGAAGCTATTTACCTGGATATGTCTATTTTTTCATGAAAGCTACCTCTAGCAATACTAATACTGGCAACCTCCTGTATGCAAGTATGTTTCTACCATCTCTGCATTTGAGGTCATATTTACCCTGAGATACTGACCCTTTAAATTCAGTCCAGTTTGTTTTGATCACTTCATTTATTTTGTCAATGCTAAAATGAATGAGATCTAGCAAACAGTATCAAAAGAAGATTTTTAAGAAGTACGTACCGTGTGTGCCTTCTCCATGAACACTGCCAGTGGAAAGTCACATATAAAAATAAATGGTCTATTTCTTACTGCTAATAAATATTTGGTTCCATTTTGTGAGGAGGAAGCACACGTATTGCCTGTGAAAATCAACTAAAGTTCTACAAACAGAAGATTTCCAGAATCAGGTACATATGCTCTAGACTGATACTTGGAACATTAAATAGAAACACTCCATAAATTTGACTGTGTCTCTTTTGTGTCTGAACAAGCCAGTTGGGTATGCAGTAAAGTTGTGAGATCACTTAAAAAGGAGAATTGATCAGAATGCTGCTCTGGTTTTTGTAGTACTAAAACCATTCCACATTTTTTTTTTTTTTAGCCTTTTATTTTGAGGCATGCTGGGCATTGTTTTTTATGGAAACTATTGGATTAGGTCTATGTTTAGGAAAGCATTAAACACATGGCTAAATTAAAAAAAATTGCAAGTGTTCTCCTTGAAATCAATGGGCCTGCTTCTAAAATTAAAATTAAGCATCTGCTTAAGTATTTCTTGGCCTGGGTCTGCAATCCATACACAGATGGACTAACAGTGGTAGTGAGTTTCAAGATGTCATTATGACAAAAAAGCCTCCATTAGATCATTAATCTATCTAGATATTTATATGGCATCCATCTACATAAAAACTGCAGTACCTATCTTAGGGTAGCCAAGAGTGAGGTCATATAATTCCCCTGAGTCTAGCCTAATTACTGGCTCTTCATGGCTGGCCTTCCAGGGCAGCTAGCTGTGCCACACTGAATAATTACACCAACGCTGCATCCACTGCTCCTGGGTGCTCAAAACAACCTCACTGGCTTTGCACTGAAGGAAGAGGAGAATTTGTCAAAGACAAAGGTGCTGTTCAGCTAAGGACAGCTTCCAGACAAGGGACAGCCAGAAGGAAATGGCAACAAGAACTTCTTAAACCACTCCATCCATAAAAGGCTGTCTCATTTGTTCCTACCTGCCACCTCCCTCCAAAATTAAGAACGTTTCCTGAAAAGCTCCCCCTCTTCCTACCCTCAAACTGTTCATTATAAATCATCCCATAGTTCACTAGTTAGCTGGCTTCACATTCCTAACACAACAAATATTTCCCCTCCAGCGTCAAGTCGTGCAGGCTCCATAGGGTATAATTGCTGAAGTAAAGCAGTGATCTTCGAGACAGAAGTTGCTTTCTACTCCACAAAGGAGAAGAGTTTGTTAATCATGCAACTATTTAAAAGTCACTCCCAAGATGTGCACCTGAGCTCAGAGTCTGTAATTTATAATCTACCCACCCACACACGTGCAATGCAATCAGATCACCGTTCCCACAGAAAATAAACATGCTGAAACACAAGACCCAGCACTGTTCCAAGCAATGATAAAACATTTAAAAGATATGGGATGGTTTCATAACATCTCCAGATAGCATAGGGCAGGGGCAAATGTACCCTCATCTGCTGTGGAGCCTTAGTTCAAAAGTACAGACGTAAGGAGAGAGAGTTTCCTTTGATCTCATCTTCTTTACAAATCAGGCCTTGATTTGATGGAAGCAAAGTTCCCAATGCCAAAAGATAAGTGGTTCAAAAAACTTAGTGAAAGAAGTGAGGGCCACTCAAAAAAACCTGAACATTTGACTCCTCAACATGTCATTTTCCCATTATGTAGTACCTCTGCCATCAAGTAAATCTACAGTGGGGAGGCAAACTCCTCCCCAGTGACTGCAAACAAACCAGTAAACACAGATTTTGGTAGAACACTCTAACATGAAACTCAAAATAAAATAGTACCTTTTAAAACAAACTCAGTGCCTATATGCAGTTCAATGACTGAAGGGCTTTATGGCAGTCATGGAACATGATCATTTATAATCACATTATTCCACATAAACTTGTTTGCCATGGAACCACACCGCTCAGGAGGCAGTAGTCGCTTCCCTTGGAAGACTGTGGTACATCGTGTAACAGCCAGTTAAATAATGTGCATCGAGTTCAACTTTTTGCCTTTGTTTAGGATGACGACAACTGCTGATATACCTGCATTTTTCAAAAGGCAGTTATTCCATTTTTTCAACTAATTTCAAAAAAAACAGTGCCAAATTCCTGTTGGCATTCTGGTGTGTGTCCTCACCGAAATAACAGTCAACTTGAGTGTCCTTTAGTAGGGTAGCTCTAAAGGTTCCTGGCACCAGAGTACCTAAGCACATCATAAATATTAATGGTGTTATCCTTCCAACTTTGCTATGAGTTTTTATTACCCCCATTTTGCAAACAGAGAATTGAATTTCAAAGTCCCTTGCCCAAGGCAATACAGGAATTTTGTACTCGTGCCAGGATGGAGTCCACATTTCTGGAGTCCTCATCCAAAGTGTCTTTTTCTACCCTCTTCTGATAGACACAAAAGCAACTTTTGTACCTCAGTATTTTCTGTTGGTTTGTTTCTAAGTTATTGCTTCCTACATGTGATCATAAAGCATGTCAAAGTGATCTCTTATTTTCAGGTAAGAGATAGTACCTCCATATGAGGGGACCAGGATTTAATTTGCAGTCTTGCTCTCTCCTTGACTGTCAGGAAGCACAGCCCCTGAAGAAAAAAGGAGTGCTTTGTGTTGCACAATCTACAGTGATTGCTCTGGATGATTAAGAAGTGGTATTAATACATTCCATGGATGAACTATCCAATCTTCCTCAGCCTGAGGGATAGAAACTAAAATCCTGGGCCTAGATGAAGAATTCAAGAGAGCTGAAGAGAATCCCTGGAGAACATAATTTGTTTTCCCTTACTTTGAGTATGCTGACCAAATACCCAAAAAACATACATAATGTATTGTAAATAGGAAAAATAAGCAAATGTCACCCAAAGAGCCTTGTATACCTGATGTTTTCAGATTGTTTGGGTTCACAGCTCAGGAGTTTTTCTCTGAATTCAATGCACGCAGAGATGCACGTCAAAGCCTACTCAGAACTGTTGTCCTCAATTCAAGACCAAATAGTCTGATTTTCCTACTGTACCATAAATATGGCTAGATTTGCTGAAAATTTACTACTGAATTCAAGCAAGAACCTTAACTTATGCAGAACGAGGTTGAGTTTTGTCATTCTAGGCACAGTCAGAAACATGAGCTAGAAGAACGTACAGATCTCCAAGGTGACATCTCAGTCCTCACACTGCTGAGGGGCTGTTAAGCATCTAATGCACAAAATAGTAAAATATTTATGTCAATATTTTAAAACACAGTGATAAATTATGTATTTAAGACCCCTCAAGCTAAATATGCACATCTTAATCATAAATTGGTGGTTTAGCAAATATTGCAGTGATTGATACTGAGATTTAAAAGCAATATTCCATAGTTCTCACTTTGGGAAGCAGGGGGCTCATGATGCAAATCAGAGGTATTCAAGAGCAAAACCAGCTTAAAATAGTTGCAGTGATGTCTAACCTTCATCTTGTAGACGCTTATCCCCACTGTCCTTACCACTGGACGATTTTTTAAAAACTTGTGACTTGCAAGCCCATGACTTCTCCTGTCACATCTGCACTTAAAGTATCTCCTAAGTTGACTTTACTAAGAGCTTCTAGCCTGATGAAACAGAAATTTTTTTTTCCCCCATGGCTATGAAGCTGTTATGAGGTAAGAAATTCTTTAGTATTTCGTGTCTTTTTCCATCAGGTATTCAGACACTAATATCTTGATACCACTTGGCTGATGTTCAGAGAAAATTTTCTGCTCTGGGTTTCAGTGTGGCCCTTTACAATGATGGAAACCATCTGTTAAGCTAGGGTGTAGAATGAATAATCTTCAGGATTTGAGGATACTTTTGTCCTTGAACACTATGTGGTTTTAGGTCCTCAGTGTAGTAGTTTCAAATCACCCTTAGGAAGAAATAATCACAGTTAGAATTAAACTTCATACACACTTTGAACTCCTATAGAAACTGGGAAGTGTTCCTTCACACCAACATTAGACAGAGTCTGTAGGGCACAACCTCCTCCATAATGCTTAGGTCATGTGGGGATATTTCTTTGTATACTTATTAATTAAGGTGTCATGAATTCATTAGGCACAATGCCACTAAAAAACCTATGATAAGCAGTGCATCTTATATGCTAATAGTATGGGCGTCTCTTACAGAAGTGAATCATCCCTATTTCCCAAATCAGCAATTTCACTGTGCCCTGTGGGTGAATGTCTTTCATAGAAGTTATTCCCAGAACTTCTTTAAAGAACATCTGAGACAGCACTGGAACACCACTAATTTATCTTTCCACACCTATGTTGGAGCCCGTTTGGCCAAGAGTTCTTTTACTCACGTCTCCACCCCCATACTCCTACCTTTCAATTGTCTTTGGGATCATGGCCCTGTCACAGCTCCCTCCCTGTATGTAGACTGAAACCACTGCTCCTGATGGAGGCTTTGTACCTAGGTCAAAGAGCAGTGCTCTGCTCTCAGAGCAACCTCCCTGTTTTCTGAAAGACTACCCAGGAACTTAAAATGAATTGGAATTCCCATTCCTTTCAAAGCTGGGTTTTCTGAGGAGATGAAATTGCAAGCTGTGATGATATAAAAAAAAACCAATTCAACTTCTAAGAAAGTTGCATACTAAAGGAAACCACATTCAAGTGAAAGAAAAATGCTGAAAATGTGATAAGGTTAAATAAAAAAGGTTAAGCTGTCAAGTCATGCCAGATATTTCAAGGAGTAAAAATGGCACCTGTAACTACAATATCTTGGAAGGACAAACATCCTTCTCTTCCAGGATATAGGTACCACCTGGGTGGCAATTGCTCAGCATCTCTGAAAATTAAGGCAGTTATTGAGGCAGACAGATGTCTTGCAAGGTTTGCCTTGTTTGGGGTTCTGTTTCTTTGTTTGTCTCCTTGTCCTTTTATTCCCCGAGAAATTAATGAAATTATAGTAAGTTAAAAAGTTACCATGTCTCATCTGCTCTCCTGCTATTCTATACTGTTTCCAGATGAGCTGACTTACTCCTCTCTCAGGGAGAGGCAGGTTCCTTTGTGTTACCTGATGTTATGTATTATCAGCACCTCCTTTCATTGCAAGGCACTTGTGGACATCTACAGCATGAGCATATGTGACCTGAGGCATTTTGGCAAACCTATATGGAAAAAAGTAGGCATCTCTGTATTATGAAGTACCATAGCAGTTAAAAAAAATCTGTATATCACTCTGGGGCTCTGCCTCAATTAGAACTTAAGCAAGTAAGTAACTTTTCGGGTCCCATCCAAAATGTTTTGCCTGAGATTGCACAGGGGAGCTGCCAAAATGAACTCTAAGCATCTCAAATCACAGTTAAAACCTCTGCCACTAGCTCATCCTTTCCTCATTTATAGCTAATTTAATCTCCCTAGCTGGACTCTGCTCATCGAGGATTGACAGCAGTGTAAATCACTGCAATAATGCCACTCAAGAAGCTGCACACAGTACATTTTTACTTTGCCTAGTAATACATCAAAGAAGAGAGACAGAAGACATTATTAGGATTGACCTAACCTGCTTTGCTTAAAAAGCATCTACAGCAAAGCAAGATGGGCTAAGATGTTAAAGAAAGAGCCATGTACACTGCAGTCCTTCAAACCCAAAATCAGAGGGGTCTCCAGGCATCTCCATTGATTTAAATGACTTTTGTATCAGACACCCATACTCTATATTTAAGAGATTCTGAGCAGGATGAGCTGTCAAGGAGAGGATGTAGTTAAAGCTACATTTAGACAAAAAAGGAAAAAACAAGATTTCCAAAGTACAGAGTGTTTTTGCTGTTACCAGGATGCTTTCTAAGCCCCACCACTCCTGCTGTTCTTTAATTCTTTTGTTACTACAACCCCAAACACCTTCTGGGCCAGGAAATCCAATGTCTCTGCAAATAATTATCTTTACACACAATAGACACAGAAAGCATTGTCATCACCTGAGAAGCTCATATGGCTAAAAGGTTTGCATGTAGATATTCCTGGGCCGGCAGTGGAGAGTGAAGTAGGCTAATGAAAGAGCTAAAGGAGTGAATGAGATAGATCCTTTTATAAACAACATATTTTCTAATTTGAGGGATTTTCATTAAATTATAATTGTACTATTCTAACTAAGTTAAAAATCAGCTGGATCCAGCCAAGTTCACACATGGCAGCACGGCAGGGCAAGGGCAGAATCTAGGAATCCTGCCTGCTCTATTTGAGAGTGATTAGTCAGACCCTTGGTTCTTCCATAGCATTATCCACACCCTAGCTCTCAAAACACCATTTCAACAAGAGCCATAGAACACAGTTACAGAAGAAGAAAGTAAAGTCATGTCAAAGATCAGTGTCAGAGTAAAATATAATCCTAAATCAACATTTACTTAATTGCTTCTGACTGTGCCATTTCAAAGTAGCAAAAAAAAAGATGTATTTAATTCTAAGATCATGAAATTAAGATATAACACAAACATGCTAATTAGTAAATGACCCAAATCCAGTTTTTGCTTCTCAGACTACTGCTAGCGATTACCTTAAAGCTTGAAATAAGAGATCAGTCTGATAGCAAATTGTCATTCAATAGGAGCAAGTATTTTGCATCTCTGTTCAGATTGTTCTTTGACAGCATGTACATTCCTCAAATCTACATGGCCTTCTGGTCTTTTGTGGTCTCCTGGTCTCATCTTCTGAAGCATCAACTGGGTCCGCAATGGACAATTGCAAGGATATAAAACCTGTCTCCATACACCCTTCGCTAAGAGCATGTCAGAGACAAAGCTACAACCAGACATACATGTGGGAGTGCAAGTGATCCACATAACCAGAAGTTCATATTTAGAGTCCTCTTTAGAAATGGAGTCCTCTCAAGGGAGATGGCTGATATTTGGTCAAAGAAAAGTATTGCTGATATAAAGATGGCAGAACCTAAATATTAGTCAAAAAACAGCTGGTTAAAACACAGGTCTGAACGTGAGGACTCTGCTTTCTTATGGAGTTGAAGTTTTAAGGTGCATAGGTGAGGACACAGCTTTGGTGGATGCTCTTCCTTAGCTTTGGGATCTTTGAGCTTTCAGACTGCCACCAGCCTGGCAGCTCTGGGAGACCACAATCTCCTGGGACATCTGAGGGTTTAGGTGTGAGCACTGCTAAAGCAAAGCAGAGGCCCTTGAAGGTGAATTTTGTTCAGAGCTCTTGAGGGCAACCTGACAGAGAAGACCACCCTCCAGGGCTAATAGGAAACTGGGAGCATAGAAACCCTGAAAGCATGATCTAAGTTCAGCTTATATGTGCTTTTCTTTTTCTACCAAAATATTTCAATTCTTTAAAACATGAAAAATCTTGTTTTGTTCTTTAACTTCCTAATCCATAACAAATACACAAATTCTATTTCTGTTTGGAAATAGCAAAGGTTTTCTCCTCCTCAACTCTAATTCATACCCAGGACTATGTTAATCATATAATCAGGGAATCATAGAACAATTTGAGTTGAAAGGGACTTTAAAGATCATCAAGTCCCAATCCCCCTGTCATGTCCAGGGACACCTTCCACTAGACCAAGTTGCTCAAAACCCCAACCAGCCCGGCCTTGACACTTTCAGGAACGGGGCACCCACAACTGGTCTGGGCAACCTGTTCCAGTGTCTCACCACTCTCATTGTGAAGAATTTCTTCTTTATATCTAATCAAAATCTACAGTCTTTCAGTTTAAAGCTATTCCTCCCTTGTTTTATAACTACCTGCCCTTGTAAAACAATTTCCTCTCCAAGCTTTCTTGTAGCCCCCTTTAGGTACTGGGAGGCTGCTCTAGGGTCTCTCCAGAGCCTTTCCTTCTTTAGGCTAAAAAGCTCTAAGTCTTTCGGCCTGTCTTCATAGGAAAGGTGTTCCAGCCCTCTGATCATCCTCATGACCCTCCTCTGTACTTGCTTCGGCAGGTCCAACAGCTCCAATGTTCTTATGCTGGGGACCCCAGAGGTGGCACAGCATTCCCAGGGGAGTCTCAGCAGAGCACAATCGAAGTGAGAATCATCTTCTTTGACCTGCTGCCCACACTGGTTTTGCTGCAGCCAAAGACACATTTGCCTTTCTGGGCTGCCAGCACGTTGTCACATCATGTTGAACTTCTCATCAGCCAAGACCCTCAAGCCCTTCTCCTCAGGGCTCCTCTCAGTCCATTCTCCACCCAGCATTTGTGCTTGGGATTGCCCTGACCCAGGGGCAGGACCTTGCACTTGGCCTTGCTGAATTTCATGAGCTTCACAGTTCCCACCTCTCAAGCCTATCCGGGTCCCTCTGGATGGCATCCCTTCCCTCTGGCCTCTTGACTGCACCACAAAGCTGGGTGTCATCAGCAGACTTGGTGAGGGTGCACTCAATCCCAGTCCATGTCACCAACAAAGATGTTAAACAGCGCTGGTCCCAATACTGACCCCAAGGAATGTCACTGTTCTCTGCTTGGACATCAAGCCATTGACCACAACACTTTGAGCGCTACCATCCAGCCAAATCCTTATCTACCAAGTGATCCACCCCTCAAATCCATGTCCTTCCAGTTTAGAGACAAGAATGTTTTGTGAGACAGTACCAAATGCTTTGCACAAGTCCAGGTATATTATGCTAAGAAGCTATTAATTTAGTGGATTGACTCTGTTACATCTTTCCTTTTTTTTCCCTGATACACTAAGCAAACATGAGATCACTGCAAGGGCTTGGAAACTGCAGCATGACAATGGAGTGGCAAAGTGACTGAAGTACAGAGAAACTCTTACAAAATCAGACCAAATAGTTGACGTCAGTGCTAGTACCAGCTTTCATCTTTGAACAGTACTTATTACCAAGATCTAAACACTGACACTGTTCTAACTCAAAGAAAACCTGAGACAAAAATCCGTGAAAGCAGATAGGATGGAGGGGTCTCTGCATACCTTGTTTGTACTCTCTTTTGTAGCTTATACCCTTCCTTTTTTTTGCTCCTATCCAACCTCAGACAGGATGCTAGGCTGGAGAACCCTTTGGGCTGACCCTGTACAGCTGCTCTGATGCCCTTTTATTTATGCTGTGTTTCAGAAGAAGTGATTTTCTCTTATTCCCAATCTTTGCAATCAAACAGCAAACCCCACCAAAGCCATTTTCCACAGTCAACCTTAGCAATTGCATTCAAGGATTAGTCACAGGTTGCTAGAGTGAAAACAAAGCAAATGTAAACAGGTAATGCTTTTGCCAGAAGTATGCAAGAGCCTGTGTGGGAAAGAATATGATATAAGAGCTTGTGTGATCATACATTCTTTTATTAAAATAAAACCTTTCAAAACAATTCCTAACATGATTTTTTTCCCCCAAGTATCACCATTCATTAAACAAAGCTTGCCTGTGCAATTATCAAATATGTAAAGCTTGTGATATCAAGTAGATCCCTCTATGGGTGTATTTCAAATTGCTGTTGTTTAATTATTAACTGACTCCATCGTGTTTTCTTTCGATATGTGTTCTTTATTTCAGAAATACATCCTGCAGTATTAAATGGAAAGATAAGCTCAGTCAAGAGTCTGAGGAGTAACACAAAAATCAGTTTAGGTAGGTTTTCTCCCCTTCTGTTTTTCAGTTTTCCCAAATTATTGCCAATGCCAAGAGAGAGAAAGGAAAGAAAATTTACTATGGAAACTTACACTGGGATTTGTGGCTAAAGATAGCTTTTCATCCACCTCCTTTTCATCCCTGGCGTAGTGATATCACAAGTACGAAACAAAAAGTGTCGTGCCATGAAGGTTTAAAGAAAACACCACCCTGGAACTGATCGCTACCACAGAGATGGAGAAAGTTTATTCTAATTTACAGGGTTTTTTCCAGGAAGTAATTTTACATCAGGTGACCATTTCATGAAGTGCACAAGTCTGATAAACAGGAATGTCAAGGAACTGTTTCATTAGTTGTCAAAAGGGTTTGTCTTGTCACTGCCAAATTGGGCTGTTTTGGCTCAGAGTAGGATGGAGAAACAAAGAGACACGATCTACGAGTTCAGAAAGCTACCCCACTGGCAGGGAATCCTGTTTTGGCATCCCATCTCCAAAGGAGGGTAGCCCACTGCACTGCAGAAGGGACATGTTCACTCTGCTCAGGGGTTACCAGAGTCAAAGGCTTCTTCTTTCTCAGAAGAGGTGCTGACTGAGAAGTTCGCCACTTTTTCTGAAGTGGTGCTCTATTTTGTTAAAAAGTCACAAGAGCTGCTGGAACCTACTGGTGCTCTTTTCCAGGCAAGAATCCTTATGGCAGGCAGTGAGTCTGTCTTGAATGTAAGTGTAAAGGTATATAATTGTAAATGGATACTTAAATATTGAAATAAAATTGAAAGCCTTTCAATGGGGGTGGAAGATAAAGCATTAGCCCAAAAGATCTACGGACCATTGTTCACCCACAAAATTATTTCCTTCCAATTAAGGAAAAAGATGGTGAGGGGACAGATTTTTGAAGGTGCTGAGCACCCACAGCACATGCTGTGTTGGAGTCAGGAAAAGCTTGGGAACTTTTCCTACTCCTCTGGCTGTTTGCTTTACCCTCAGAGCTCCACAAAAAAGGCTTGGCCTGCGAACCAAGCTTGTGGGAGCATTTGCCCCCACTTCTGGATGAGCTGAGAACACCAAAGAAATGAGGAGATGGTTGTTTAGTGTACCACAGAATGTGTAGTTGTAGTTTTTAGGTTTTGCTATATATGTTATATGGAGCCAACATGGAGATTTTAGGGTGTTGGTTGTTTCTTCTTCATCTTCTTCTCTCTTCTCCTTCTCTTCCTTTTTCCCTCTGACATAAGTTCCTTTGACTTGTTAATTGGTAGATAGAATTCAGTGTAAAGGACACATATCAATAAGGTTGATATTCACTGGTTTTGGGAACAAAACAAGATACGTAAAGTTTTCTAACTGGTTGATAATAGATATAAAAGCTACCTGCTTCTGGTAGCCATTGGCCATTCTGTCCTCGTGTTCCTGGAGGTCACAGCACAGTCTGTGCCTCTGAAACTCTGATAAGAACCAGAAATAAACAAGCTCTGAAACAGCAGAAAGAAGCCTCATCTCATCTTTTCGGGACATGGGACACTGAAACAAGGAACACAGCCGGGCCAGATGTCAGGGGAAGAACACCAGACCCCCTGGCAATGCTGATTTAAGCTGATGTTGCATATTCTGGGCCCCTGGATCATCCTCCCCCATGATGTCTTCAATTCACTTTATCTTGGTGTAATAGAATATCGCTTTCACTTGTTTCTGTTTTCTTTTCTTGAACAATTTAATTCCACGGAACAGTGATGTCTCAGCTGAACTGAGCTGCAGAACAGAATTTTCATTTGAAAAATCAATTACTTCTACACCTACTTCTCCAAACAGAGCCACTACAGGGTTTTGAGATTGTGCCTGTGCTTTCCATTGCTGCTTTGATTTCTTCCAACTTAAAGAAAAAACTGAAACTGGAGATTTTTATTTCAAATGCTGGACTGGTCCTCCATATGGGTGATTCAGACTTTGCCATTCATTCCTTGTGCATCTCTCACATATGAGCAATGTATCTGTGAAACAGTGATGATGTGGTTTGCTTTCTGTTCTTTCACCCATTCACTTGACTAGTTGGGCAATAAAGTCTGTAGGAATCTTCAGCTGAGGTTTCCAAGATCTAATGCTATAAGCTTAGAGCTGATTTTTCAAAATCATTTTTAGAGAGTTCAGTGTTCAAAATGTTGTGTTTAACATCTCTGGGGACTTGTTACAGAAATACCAACCCAAAGGCCCTGGCAGTGCAAAGGTGTCACAAGGCACTCAGTTTCATACTTCTCTAGGCAGACCATCTCTACCAGGAGAAGAAAAAGCATATGCAGAAGAAGGGCTAGACAGAAAGGATCTAAGGGCCAAAGAGACTAATTGTCCCTGAACAACTTGCTGCTCACTGCTGGCTAAATCATCACCCCTTGTTTGGAGAAGCAGAAGCTCTCAGGACTAAAACAGTAAAAGGCTTTATCATAATCCACTCTGCTCCTATATGTTTTATAGAAAGTCCATGACAGGACTTAGTTTTCACATTACAAACGGGATGGAAAAAAAAATCAATGAAGGAGCTAAAAAAGCAAAAGATAATACCTTAGAAATCATTGGGAGTGCCTCACTGAAAGCCACAAGGGCGGAAGGAAACACTGAATGTTCATGTCTTCCTGTGCTTCAAAGTCGTTTTCTTTCCATTTGGCTTTAAAGAATGTCATTTTGGTTGGCTTCGTGGCTCTTACATCAGAGAAACCGTGTGCCTTTCACAGTGATTCTGTGCTGAGACACAACTGAAAGCTAGAGGGGAGCAAAGGGAGAGGAAATAGAGCTTTAACTCAGAAGAAAATCAAAACAGAAATTTTTTATGATGCTCTTTTTTCTTTCCTTTTATTATTGATGACAGAGTATGGGTGGAAAAAGTGGTTGGAGTAACTGATTTTTGGAGGAAAAAACAAATGAGCAGATGACCTTAGCAGTGCTAGCCATGGGAACACAAATACCTGGGAGAAAAAATATTCAACTTCCTTGTTGTATACTCCTGTAACATAATCTCTTCCTACGGCATAATAAGAAGTCACAGATAGTAATTTTCAGACAATAGTTAATAAATAGGAGCATTGTCAGTATTGCTGCACCATTTGACAACTCTCAGTACCATAAAATCTGTGTAAGAAGTTCTGGTGTGTTCACTTAGAAGTGACAATTTTAAATATCTATAATTTATAGTTTAATTAAAATTACTGTCTTAAGTGCAGGATCATAAGAATCTGGAGATATACACTCAAGATCCCACTGGAATCCACAGAGACACATCCATGGCATTATCAGACTAACTACACATTTCTCTTGTCCTGGGTAAATATGTGTTTTTCACATAAGAGTAATTTGGCAGAGGTTTTCTATATGTAACTCAAACCTCTGTCTCTCTGGCTTACAATTTGCAAGTTCTTGAAGTCCTTCTTAGTCATACATTGCTGAGAGATCTCCACTTGTCTACCTACACTCTAAGAGTAAATGAGATCTTCAAACGAATAATAAATTTTTTTTTAAATGCCAAACCAACACAAACTAGTTGGTAATCAGATGCAAACTATTTTGGAATTTAAGAAAAAGGGTAAGAGATAAGTTTAAGGGGGTTGGTGATGCTCAGAAAATTGTGCTGTGGGTCTGTCAGATGCTTATCCTTGGGTTTCCCATGCCCCTCCTGGTCAGAGCATTTGCAGCTGAAGTTACTGCATTCAAGTTTCATTGCTGCAACCAAAGTTTCATTGCAAACTTCACTGCAAACTAACAAGTGTGGGAAATATGGATGCACTTCCTCATGGTCTGGGACTCTGCTCCAGGGGCGACTTTTTTGGAGGCAAGGGTAAAAGAACACATGTCAAGTTGCTACCTGAGAAAACTGAGAAACATTTGAAGTGCTTAGATTGACAGAGAGGAAAAGGCTAAAATTGGACATTGCCACTCTTTAAATGCATTTTTGTGTGTGTAATATCATCTTTCAGGAGCTCCTTGAGGTTGGACTGCTCTGCATCCAGCTTTGCGAAAGAGGGAGAGGAAGGGGGAGATCAGGCCACATCCCATCTCTCTCTACCTGATTATGAGATTACAGAGGTGGCTCTAAGTCTCAAACTAACATCTCATCTCCCTTGATGGCATTTTTTAAGACTGTAGGAAGAATTCAGGTGGTTGACACCTAACTCTGCATCACCACAGAGGTCTTGATGGGGTCTTGTCATTCATCTCTGTTCAGAAAAACCCTCCTGGTTACATGTAAGGGTTCCAAGCAGGAGTTTGGGAGCTCTCTGGTTAAACAGACGGATCCCTACAAGGCCTGTTGCATTTTACAACTTGACAGGTTTCATGTAGCCAATTTGGGGTGGGTTTAAACTGAACAGAGATCATTAGGGACTGGGGGAGTTAGAAGATATTATACTCCTCAGTGTTTAGTGTTCAGGACAGGCATGACCCATGCATGCACTGACTCCCACACACTCATGAGCGTCACTGCCTTAACAAAATACAGGCTAACTCACACCAGTTTACACTTTCATTTGCATATGACTGAGATTTGTCCAGAGATTCTGGGATTGTTC
The DNA here is from genome assembly GCA_013396875.1 of Vireo altiloquus. Classification (NCBI taxonomy): domain Eukaryota; kingdom Metazoa; phylum Chordata; class Aves; order Passeriformes; family Vireonidae; genus Vireo; species Vireo altiloquus. The sequence continues at coordinate 417,283 of VZRF01011328.1, forward strand.
CAACTTCAGACTCAAAGTGAAACCTGGGAGTAAGCCAGCCTGGTTCATAACTAACTGAAGAGAAAGTTGATGCAGCATCCTGGGAAGGAGAACTGACAGGTTTCACACTTTCCTGTCTCTAGCACAAAAAACCCCACAATTAAAAAGCCTATAAAAGAGAAATTATCAGATTGCAGGACAGAAAAGTGTTCTTCAAACCCTAGATCAGGAACCTTTTGATGAACATGCTCAAAGGTATAAGTCTGAAGTGCAAGCACAAATTGGTACATTTTTTCATTATTTCTGTCATCATTCTGCCAAATTTCCTGATAGCTTGGAAGAGCCCTCTGCTTTTGTCTGGCCCAAGGGATTCTCACCCTGGGGATTACAAGCACTTGGCAGGTGACTCTTATCACTCTGCCCCACTCTCAGGTTTCACCTCCACAGATAAATCCTGTAATAAGAGGTGGGATCCATTTCGATTAACTCATTCACCAGAGAAATCGCATGCTTAGACCCTGAAGGTCTGTCTCAAATAGAGGTGTAGTGCAGCCAGAAGCAGGTTACAGGCAGGCACTACCAAACTGACTGATGCCAGTAGTGGGGTGAAGGCATCCTTACCCATTCCTTTCCACCCTGATTCCCTGTAGGAATGTGACCCTTCTCCAGCTCTCCGTCTCTTATAGAATAACCTGAGAGATCTGCCATGCCCAGGTACTTCCTTGAAGAGTGACTGTCTCTGGAGAAGAAGCATATTAACATGAGCTGGGCTGTGTGCCCCAGAGTTGTCCATTTCAGTGTGAGAGTGTACATGTCCAGCAGAGGAGCAAGGGAGTAGTCAGAGACTAAGACCATTTACTTGTCCCCATGTAAATATGCTGTTCTTGGGAGTCAAAGCCTTTAGCCAGCTAAACCTAATTTTCAACACCACCAGGGTGCCTTTAAGGTTGTCTGCATCTCATAAGTATTTTAACATTTTTATGAATCTCTGTTCCCTGTTTCTGATAGGGGATAATAACATCCTTTCATTTACTGGGATGCTGGGGGAATAAATATTTATCAAAAAAAATCTTAATAGTGAGATTCCATAGGATGCAGCATCCTTGTAAGTACCATAAATAGACTGCAAATATATTGTACAAAACAAAGGAGGTTTTAGCTTCTACTGCCTCCAGCCTAGCACAAGGAACCAAAGTTTGCTTAGCTCTCAGTGCTCTACAGCATCTTGTGAGATCAGGCAATTTTTATTTTTGTGTGTGTGCAAGAGGTTTCTACAAATACCACAGAGCCAAATCTCATCATGATGTTTCATTCTGTCCTGCTTCTAGTCCCAGGCCTAAGCAGGAAGTTTAGAGGAGTGGAAAAGCATTCAAATCAAATGCCATTGAGCATTTGTGTGTCTATTAAAGACTTTTTTAGGCACCAGCATGGAGGATATGGTTGGGACAAGGATTTGATTTCACCCTTGCTGGCTCCCACGCCTCGAATTAGAACTGAGCTCTTTAGAGGTAAATAACATTTAAGTGGAACTATTTCTGACTACTGGGGTCCTGCACTCTGCTGTGCAGTGCCCTTTCATTAGGAATTAGCCGACATGATGCTGAATAAACACATTGTATGTTTTGCAAGAGCTCTGATGTGGTCTCTGTTAATTACTCTCTTTAACCTATTACAATCATGTGCTGCTTAGCCACACACACCACAGGAGTGCTTGGAAAGGGGAAGATTATGGGGGATGCGCAGAGAAATTCTTAAAGGGACAGACAGCATAAAGACATGCCACAATGTCTGTTTGAACTGGTGTCAGATACAGTAATGAGTGGGTAGGAGTAAAAATAAATACACAGCACTTCAGGAACACTTCACATTCTCTAGGTGCTATTGCATCAAACAATGTGACCAGGACTTTCTCTCTCACCAACACCCTCTTGGCTCTGCTGAAGGGACCAGCCTGGCTTGCTTATTTGAGGGTTTTCCTGCAATGCCCTTGGCAGTGGTTTGTACTTGGAACCTCAAGCTCTCCCCCTCACCCTCAAATTACACTTCCATTCACGGCTGCCTATTCAAAGGGTGCTTACATGCATGCTTAATGCTTTGTTGCTAAGCTTTCCTCACAGGTGCCTAAGGGCTGTTATCCTTGGAACAATAAACTGAAAGTGCACCGTTCCCCTCTTTGTCAGGGGGAACCATTCCCCTTTCCTGTGCTGAAACTCCTAGCAGATTTGCAGGGAGGCAGACAGAAGTCACCACTGCAGGGGATCCTCACTGATCCAAGGATAATTGTGTGTCAGTAATCGGTGCTTTACTATCATTAGCGGCCACTTTAATACAGTCCTCGATTAGCCCTAAGTTAGGTTTATGACTATGGAATTCGCTCTGTCTTATCAGCTTCACTGGAGCGTGTGAATGATCTCAACCTCTGACTATTTAGGCACATACTCAGAAAGGAAAAGTAGGCAGAAACCTGTGGTTTTTTGACGTTAGTTATACTAGTCCAGTAAAACAACTCCTTTGTTTAGTCCTGGAGCTGTCTGTCTTCACTGGGTGTCTCCAGCAATGCAATTATGCAGTAATTACAGCAACACTGATTCCCTTCATATAAACAGCCCCCAACTTTAGATATCCTTGGTGTAAAAACTGAGTAGCCTTTCTGAATCTCAATTCCCATATTGATAAAGGAAGAAGCATTACTATTAACAAAATTAATGATTAATATAAATATTAATATATGCAAAGCCCCAAGGCTTCCAGATGAAAGGTGCTGGATAATTGTAAGGTGCTCTCCACACAGCCATGGGCTGTTAGCAACCAACTCAAATCAAAAAAGATTATCAAATACACACACTTAAAGAGATTGGGCTGATCAAGGAAAGCATTGCCATGGAGTATTGGTCTCCCACTGCTACAGGAATTCTGAAGCATTAATCTCCAATAAATATCACAAAGGATCTGAGGCTTTTCTCTTCAAAGTGGGAGGTATTACCTTGTCACGTGTGAGGTCTGTGACACTGTTACGCCAAATCTCTTGCTGCAATTGTAAAGCTTCATGCAATGAATGTCTGCAGCACAAAGTTGATATTGTAGAACTCCTTTCCATCAGCCAGCCAGAAAGTTTCCACTCTGTGGAAATGCTGACACTTTCAAAATCTTTTATTTTCTTGAATATTTCAGTCTTCATACAATCCTATATCTACTGGGACGAAGTTGTTATGAAGCAGCCAAGGCTATAAAGAGATGTACAGAAGGTCCCCTTTGTTGGAAATATGTCCCAAATGGCCTTCCATTCCTGTTTTCAAGAGGTAGCCCAGATTCATCTCTACTTAGACTGTAGGTTCTCTATAATCAGTGGAGACAGACAGGCATTTCCAAAGCGCAAAATAGCTTACCCCTATGATGACTTGCCTTCTGTAGGTACCTAAATTCCCTGAACCATCTTCTCCTACTGTACGCGGGGATCGCCAAGCCCCGGTTCAGGTCAGTCTAGGTGCTTAAAGAAAGGACTTTAGTTACATGGTCGTGATGGGGTGGGATAAATTTAGCACCCACTCCCCAGCCTGTCATGTGTACAGACAGACTGTGGCAAAGAAAACTTACAGGAGATTCCACCAGGGTTTCCTTGTCAGCAAGAGCAGTGTCAGGACCCTTTATGATACTGCCTTGCAGCTGACTCAAGCCTGTTGTGACGTAATGACTAAAATTAGTATCAGGTATAAGCCTGCTCTCCAGATTTTCCATCACTTTCCTTCTCCAGTGGATTAGCCTTGGCTAAGGGCCTCCCTGCTCTGGCATGGGCCCTTCCCCAGGCTGCATCCCTTCAGGGCTTTGGGGAAACAGAGAGAGTATACAAAATATTGAGAAATTTATTACAGATTATTGAGAAACAACTCAATACAATTTATTACAGATTGTCGAGAAACAACTCTGAGACTCCTAGAAGGAAGTATGGTTTTGGAAAGAAATCAGAATGGTCTGGCTGGGAGTTGTATCCTATAGTAAATGACTTACCCTTATAAGTAGGGTTGGAAGGCTGCACGCATGCGTTTCTGCTTTTTGAACTGGTGGAGCTAATTAATTGCCCACAGCTCTAGCCTAGAAAGCCAGACAGCTGGAACCACCAAGGACTCTTCTGCCTAAATGAATTAAGTAAATGAATTAAGCAATCAGACACAAAGGAGTGGGTGTGCAACAATTGCCTATCATTTGGAACGCAAGGCTCGAGTAATCGATTGTGCTGTTATTGTACCATACAACGTACACACACATTCCTTGCCCTTGTTTGCAATGTGGAAAAATATAACTGCAAGACACAGATAACAATTTGTCTTCCCCTGTGTGGTAACAACATCAATAGTCATTATTCTAAACTCTTCCTTCAGAATATGCTGGGTACTTCAACAAAAAAAGCAATTCCTTGCCTGATGGACTGACAGTCTGTGCTGGATTCTGCTTCAGTCAAATTATACCTAACTTCTGATACTGGCTAGATGGGTAATGGGTCAAAGAGCAGCCCTGAGCAGAAGGAATTGGAGGTGCTGGTTGACGAGAAGTTCAACATCATCCAACACTGTGCACTCACAGCCCCGAAAGCCAACAATGTCCTGGGCTGCATCAAAAGAAGTGTGGCTAGCAGGTCAAGAGAGGTCTCATGAGCACTCACCTGAAGTACTGCGTCCATCTCTGGAGTCCCCAACATTAGGATGTTGGACCTGCTGGAGCGAGTCAAGAGGAGGGTCACAAAGATGGTCAGAGGGCTGGAGCACTTCTCCCATATAGACAGGAGAGTGTTGAGAGGGTTGGGACTTTTCAGCCTGGAGAAGAGAATGCTCCAGAGACACCTGAGAGCAGTTTTCCAGTACCTAAAGGGGTCTTATAAGAGATCTGGAGAGGGACTTTTTATAGAAGGGCATGTTGTGATAGAACAAGAGGTAATGGCTTCAAACTAGAGAGGGTCGGGTTTGACACAAGGAAGAAATTCTTCACTATTGGGGTTGTGAGACATCAACACAGGCTCCCCAGAGAAGTTGTGGATGCCCCATCTCTGGAAGTGTTCAAGGCCAGCTTGGATGGGGCTTTGAGCAACCTGATCTAGTGAAAACTGTCCCTGCCCAGGGCAGGGGGGTTGGAATGAGACAATATTTGAGGCTGCTTCCAATCCAAGCTATTCCATTATTCATCACTGGGATTTAATGTAGCAAAGAAGTCAGATAAAAAAGAGAGAACAGAAGTGAAAACAAGAGAAGCAGAAGGAGTACTTGGTTATTCTCTGCATGCTACCTGTTTTTTTTTATAGGCTATGTCTTAAATATATTGATGCTGGCAGGTGAGGAAGCACAGCAAAGCAAAAAGGAGGTGACAATTATGGTTGTGGCAATTTGGCCATTGGGATTTGATGACTGGCATTATTGACAGAGGAGATTGCAAGGGTCCCTGTGGAAAGAGACAATGGAATTCACTGAATAAATAAGACATGCTGAGAAAAAGTTATGAGGCCATATATCTTGGTTTACACACAAGAGCATCCAACTCAGCTCTTCTTAGAAGATTTCCACCAGCTTTATTGAAGCTAGATGGAGACAAGGATATTTGTGCAGAGGTCAAGTTCTTTCTCATATATCATTTTTGTTTAAAAGTGGTTTCTTTCTGAAAAACAGTACCTTAGGTTTCCAGTAAACAGAATTCTCTTAATACATAGAAATACTATTTCAATATCTAGTTTGAGAGAAAAACAGAGATAAGTAGGCACTGAAATAATGTCAATTTGCACATAAACCCATCATTTTTAAGGACAGCAGACCCTTATTCAAATGCCATAAAATTGTATCCTCTTACTCTTGCATTACTTCAGAAGAAAATAATTAAGAAGGATTGAGCAAACATCCAAAGAGCTCTGACAGATCATCTTTCTGTCACTAAAATATTTAGATTTTGGGTTCTCCCATCCAAATGCCATTTTGTCAAGGAAATCTTCAACCCTCAAAACTTAAAACATGAACAGAAATGTTGGACAAAGAATAAGGAGACTATTTTAATTCCTTTTTTATTGAACTCCAAGACCCAGACAATGATACTTAGTCATGACCAGTAGATCAATTTATGATAAAGGTAGAGACTGGATCCTGCTCAGGGGAATTCCATTTCAGTCACACTGTTTTCTTTCTTCTACCTACCTGCATCATGAGTGCCTCCATGTATTGACACACATTGAAAATAGCAAGGGGAAATGACCTGGCTATTATGGCAGAGCATTTAGGCGCACATTGGTGTGTGCATGGAAAAGAACAGGACAGTAATTTTGTGTAGGACAGAACGAATTTCTGCTCTTCGGGCCTTGTCTAGACAGGTGGGATGGGAGGGATTTGATGGGAGCGATTTGATTTTAGATAGGAAACATCCAAGTCATTATGAGAAGGTTGAGAACTTCAGCTCAAAGATTTCAGGAGCCTGGGGCATAGGTTTGGTTATGGATCTCCTTCATTTGCATTTTCTTAAACTCTTTGATACTGGGCCAAACTTAAACAAGAACTCAAACATCCTTTGCTTTGCTAAGATTTCTTATGTATGTATGTGTTTTTCTTATGTTCTTATGTATGTTCACATATAGCTGTGGGACTTGTAAACTCAAATGTAAATGCTTGTGGGATAGGCAGATCTCTGCCATAGCCAATGATCCAGCATGGTTTGTCATCCACCACTGGGAGACAGTCTGGGATGAGACTGGAGCTGTGTTTGTTTTCCATAGTGCAAGAAGAAACTGCCCTGACTTCAAGCAAACAGAAAGGAAAATCACCTATTTCTTAAGAGAGAGATAAACTGAGTTTTCAAGCCCAATTTTGGGGTAAATATGCCAGAAATCAGAGGTAAATCATTGCAATGTCCTGTCTCCCAGAAATACACATGTGCTGATAACTCAGGGTGTCCTCTGGTCAGTTCAGTCTGAACAGCTGGAACCTTTGTTCTTAGTTTTCAGTCAAAAGTGGAGTAAATATTTGCAAGAGAATATTTTCCTAACAGGGACACTCTCATTTGCTGGAAAAGAGTTCTGCCATCATCCTCTTTTATTGTACAGTCCTGCAAGCCCAGGGCAGGCAGGGACAGAGAAATAAATCAAGTGCTCTGACCCTGCATGTTCAGCCTTTGCAGTAAACCATGTAAGAGTGGTTCAAACAGGAGAGTGCTGATAAGTTGACCTGACTTCACAGAATTTTGAAGAGAAGTTCTTTGAACTTTGAAAGCTTCATTTGTAAAAGATAAGATTTACGGTCCTAAAAAAGGGAGGAAAGAGTTGACAAACTGTTGTCACCTGGGGAAGCCTTCCTGATAATTTTCCTTTCCGGTTCCAGGAACAGGGCATTTTAGAAACACAAGTGGACAATAACCTTTTGACTGAGTCTATTTGACTTCGATTCCAGTCAAATTGACGTTTTAGGCTTTACTTAAGTAACTTTGATGTAGTTTAAAGATTAGGTCTCAATAGTAAAAGAACCTGTACTGCTGTCTTTGTTCAGGTGCTATTAAAAAAGGGAAAAACTAAGCACTTTTGTCACCAGCTTTGTCATTTGCCAGATCAAGCATTACTACTATTTTGTCAGTATTCATATTTTACTTGCAGCCCCTGTATCAGGATCCTTTGTGATAAATAATGTTTATTAGTGGAAGATAATCCAGCCTGGATTCAGCTGACCTAGCCTGAGACATTTACCTGAGAAATCTAATTTAGGACCAAAATCACTTGATGCTTCTCCTAAACAATGGGACACTATGTAGGATGCTTCAGACATTTGTCAGCTGCTTGCCCTCTGGAAGTGATTCTCTGCCTTGACTGTACATAAATAGTGCAGACACCTGAATTGCTGAAAGATAGGTAAAATAAATCTGAGCTTTCCTTCTCACAGAAGGGAGTAGAGTAAAATAACGAAAGAGAAAAAGAGTAGAAGATAGAAAAATTTTTAACCCACTCTCTACACAAAGAGCATGAGCCACACATCTTAGGTGATCTCCACAACACCAGCCAGCAGGAGACAGGCCCAGGTGTTGATCGTGGTACTTTGAAAGCAACATTTTTCCTATTTAAAAAAGTTCACACCTCTGGCAGTGGCCTTAAGGTTTTCCCTAATATAAACAAAGACACTAGAACTGGAAAATGCTTAAAAAATAAGTATTCATTCAATTTATTTATTTCCACTTCAGAAAAACATTGAAAATTACTAAATCTTAATATTTTTCACTTCTTCCATGAAAGTTCTCGAATATTTTCTTATGTCCATAGGATATCAAGTTTATTATCGCATAAAAGCTAATGTTGAAGTTTGTTTCTCATCTACTGCATGCAATAGTTTTGGCCACACAAACAAAGCAACAAGACTCCAAAAACCAGTCATGTCTCTGGAAGGGAGCTGGAGTTGCATGATATCAATCTGCCCTAAAACATGACAAAACCCAAAAATCTTCAAAATCTCCATAATTATCGATTTTCTTTAAAAATCAGTTAATTTTCATTAACTGAAGCTTTGAAGTGAAAAACTGTGTTAGAAAGAACAGAAAGCAATCTTCCATTCGGACATTGAAAATTTGGGGCCTATCAACATTTTTTCTTTAACTGTTGTAGATTCCTTAGAGCAACCCAATATCACAAGCTTTACTTCTGATTTTTTTTTCCTTTTCCTGGGGTATAAATATGCACAAATAAAAGAATAATTAGAGCAGATCAGAGCAAAAGTCTGTCTGATTCAGTACACAGTCCCATGACAAGATCTATTTTTCATTTAAAAATGCCAAGCAGATTGAACAAGAGAACTGAACAGCCACAGACACAGTTGGCACATGTACCCTGTGCACAGCAAATGGATTGAAATATTCTTGCATAATATATGCAGCAAACAGTTCCAAAGCTGTAAACATAGGCACAACAAATAGAATGAAACTAATGTAATTAATTATTTGCTATAAATACTTTTACTGGTTCTTATGGATAAAATTTCTGCTGCAATGAAGAGAAAGAAAATTTCTGAACTATAGACAACAGAATCCAATTCAGTATTTGACAGGAAGAGTTTGAGATTGTATCATAATAAGGAGGAGAAGTTCACAGATTAGCAAAAATATAAGAAAATTTATTGCATGAGCAGTGGAGTATGAAAAGGATTTTTCCAGAGTACCCTATCTATCTTTGATGTCCACTTTAAAAAACATACTTAAAAAAGCTTATTGAGAGTAAAGAGAAGAGCCAGCAAAATCATGTGAAAATTACATAAAATGTAAGTGGTGCACTTGTTTAGGTGCTCCCTCAAACAGAACACAAGCAGTGAAAGGCCCACCAGCGGAAAGCTTAATCAACAGGAGACACTCTTAAGAGAAAAGACAGGTCGTTTATTTCTTGATATTTTTAAATATTCAATGTGTACATTAGTGAAACACAAATTATTCAACAGGGCAGAATTGTGTGAGAAACCACGCCAGATGTTGCAGATATTTGTGAGGAAGATAGTGTTTGTTTGCTCAATAAAAATTAAGTCTAAATAGTCTTCTCCTCGATGATCAAGAAATTTGGGGGTCCAGCAGTCCGAGTGCCTAGGAGCCTGGCAGGAAGAGACTTTTATGTGGACAAACCCATTGTTTCTGCCTGGGAGAAGGTTTGTCATAGATTTTTGCTCCAGAGAGTTCACTGTCCTGTTGTACTGGAGTTTGTTCTACTTCTAAACAGGCTTCAGTCATAGGTGAGTTTGCAGTAAACAGGCAGCTGATCACAGAGAACTTTGTTCTATGTTGACATCAAAAATACTCTTTGTGCCAGTGACCTGGAGAGCAAAGAACCCTCAAAGCAGCAAAACTGCCAGATCACCACAGTCCAGTAGAAAAGACCATGTGCACACAGACTGTTCACCATCTCCAGTGGTCTGTTTGTCCTTGGAAGGCCAAACATATGTTGCCCAAATAAACGCAGTCCTTTAAAAACAAAAACAGCCAAGTCAGGCTACTCAGTACTCCATTAAACTACTCAGGAAAAGCATTCAGTTCCCTAGAAGCTTTGATGCTTCTTACCCATCCCACCTTCCCACCATCACACCTCTCTGATAGGACTTGCCTTTGCCTTTCCCACAGCACATTAGATGCCCTCAGGAAGAGGCTGACAGGGATCTTAGCACAGTTATTCCACACACACAATTGGAAAGGAAAGTAACTAAAGTCATTTTTTCATTGGAAGGCGAGAAGACAAAGGAGATAAAATAGATGAGAAAAGGGATGGCTTTCTGGGTCACATTTTAGTTTAGGTCAATGAATTAGGGAAAGGGAAATGTGAATTTGCTTTCCAGATCCAATTCACATTCAGGTATTTAGTACAAAGGAAAACATGAGCAACTAAAGCCACTCTAAGGTCACATTAGTTGAGGCTTAGCCGTGTGCTGAGAATGATCAGCAGACTGTGACCATCAAGAGAAACTGCAGGAAGCACTTTGTGAGTTTTCTGGGAATCAGGCAAAGAAATCCCTGGCTTATGAGGTTCTGAGGATGTCCTTCTTCAAATCTCTTTTCAAACAGTTCCTTGGGTTTTTATAGCAAAACCTCAGATTAGGTACCCGGAGGCTGTAGACACTTCCAGGTTTGGTTGGTAACAGTGCAGCTGCCCTGAGGATCTGAATTTTATACTTGGGTATTAAAAGTGGGAGGTAGGAGGCAGCTGATCTTTGTAGAGCTCCAACATTATCTATTGCAATGCCTCATTAAAGTATTGCATTAAAGAGTTTCAGCCTTTTATTCTTATTGTCTTATTGAATTGTCCTTCCATTCCATCACTTCACTGTTGCTGCTAACAGTCTGTTCTCTTATATTCCCTAATCCTTTTCATTGTCTATTTTGCTCAACTGCAATTGTTGACAATGCTTCACCTCCAGTACAAAACCACCGGGATGTATTTCTTCTTCCTCTTTGCTTTCAGTATCCTCTTATTGCCCCCTTTTTTACACTTTTCTGTAAAAAAGAGTAAAAAATCTGTAAAAAATCTGTAAAAAATCTCCATCTACATCGACCTTCTAGATGACAAAAGCAATTTAAAAAGCAACTACAGCTGAAGCTAATATGTTCAAATTGTTCTGCTTGCAGTAGGAGTACACAAATATAATTATCTTCCTACACATGTTCATCTACACTAGTAAGAAGTTATTCCTCAGCTGTGATGTATCTGAAATCATAATGAAGTCACCTTGCACAAGAAAAGTGGAGCTGAACAGGTTTTCCATTTTTTGTGAAACATCAAAGCTCTGATATTTGTGGCTATAAAAAATAAAGATTAAAAATTTTTAAATTGTCAATATATTTTGCAAAACAAAAACTACGTTTAAAATTTAATCCTGAAGTGTCATACTTCCTTTTGGATGTGTCCAACTATCTCTGTTTGCACAATTATAATATAGTACAACTTTATTCTCTGTCTAAGTTTTACCTCTGTTTACTTTCCAGAGCAGCAGGACTCCATGTTGCTCACCAAAAAGTCAGGCAGGCTGAAGAAAAGACCCCAGCATATAAAGGAATATTTAAATTTTCCTGTCCTACCTCTTTGTTTCTTTCTTCCATCTTCTCTGAATGCTTGACCCAAAGATTCTTCTCTGTTGTCTCCAGAAGCTATCATGTAGAGAAGAAATAGTCATCTTATTCTTCCGTCCAGTAGGCAGAGAAAAAGCAGATCTGGTTTCTTCTGAAAAGAAATGTAACTTCTCTCAACTAAAGTGAGACATCTATAATGTGGATGTCTACATCTGAGTGAGTTCCCTAAATAAAAATTATAAATATTGGAAAGAAACAGGCAATTACAGAGTGTGAGGTTCATCTTTTTTTAGACATTTATGTGAATCACCTACTAATATCTGTATTTCCTTGCTGGTTGTGAAGGGGATTAATAATGGTAGTTCAGATGGACTCTGTAAATAAAAATATTTACAATGAGACAACATGGAATTGCTCAGTACAATAAGGCTTTCCTACTTGAACAAGAAAATATTAAGTCATAAATAGCAAAAATGAAATTCTGGATCTGTGTTAGATTCGGAGCCTCTTTAGTTGCCTTTTACTGCCAGGACTGCAGATTTCAGCTATGTCTTTTCTGAGTTATAGATCTACAAAATTTGAGACAAGTTTTAGATCCCCTTGCTGTATGCAATAGCTATTGACCATTTTCACAGGTTTGGCCAAACTCTAGCAGGGTTTGCTGAGAATTCACTAGTAGGTTTAGGGAAAAAAAAATAAAAACACACTACAGGTGAAGATGAACTTCTCAGGATGATTTGGATAAATTAAATACTTGGACCTCTCAGTCTCCTTAGGAATTTGCAAATGAAACCACTCTGATTAAGGCTCTAAAAATACATCAAATTTGAATTTTAAATTTTGAAAAATGGCACATTAAAATTATTCTAAAAAAATTTTATTGCTCTCAAGCATTATTTAAGACAAATAAGTTAAATATTACGGAGCATAATATTGGATGGCACAGACTGAAACATTACGATGTTTCTAGCTAGGGAATATACATACTAACATCTAGATCAAGATATTAATGAAATATGCTAAGTCCTTGGTGAGTTGTTACTGTCATGATCTTCTTGAAAAAATCTGTTGTGGACCTTCCTTGCCACTTCAAAAAAAAGAGAAGTGTAAGAAATAACTATTAACCTGACCACTCTCACAATGAGAATATTGGTTACCTCAGTCATTTGCTTCCAAGATGATGGTTATATTGTCTATTTTCATCTTAAGGTCACCCCGAACTCCCACTTTTTCAGGATGAGGCATGCAAGTATCTCTTGAGGAACAAACCAAGTGAGAATCAAGTTTAGTTAAAAAGCCTCAGGCTCAATGTTGCAAAATTTCCCCTCCAAAATCCAGAATTGTTTAGAACTCAATGGGCAATGGTCATTAACACCATATCTAAAGGAAATAATTATGTACATGCAATGCAGTTCCTTACAAGTAGCATACCTGTACAGCAGGCTTCAGGCTTTACAGTTAACAGGTATAATTAAAGGCAGCCCTGCATCACTAAGAGGCAGTATGGATTACCAGATACCTGAGTTTTAGCCCAAACTGTCCCACTGATCTGTCATTCTGACTGAGTCATTTCATCCCTCTTATCTTCCCCTTTTTGTGTCTTCAGACTCTGAATGCCAAGGCAGAAAAGGGCTAGGGAACCTGCTGGGAGAATCCACTCACAATTTGGGTTGCTGATTAAATTGTTCTTTATTTGGGAGAGGGCCAGAAGCAATCTATAATATGAAACAATTTTTCTGGTAGTAGCAGTCTTCTCTCTGGCTGTTACAGTATGCTCTAGCTTCCACCAGACATGCCAGGGACACCTCTGGGCATGGGATGGCTACTGGGCTATGGGGCATGGCTACAAAAGCCACTAAACTTCTCATTTATAACATGTGTAAGGCTAATATATATCTCTATGTATATAAACATAGAGATATATTAATATCTCCATAAAAATAAATATATCTATCTGAAGTATAATATATGGTTCTATGCAGTTATTTGTTTATGTTAACAAAAATAGGTAAGCATAATTAAATAACTTGTAACCTCTTAAGTTTAACATTCTGACATTGAAGGAATTGAGGAACTGTTTTGGAGGTACTGAAGTAAAATGAAAAAGTAGAAATAACTCTTTTCACTTGTGTAGCATTTTGCTTTTATCAAAATCAACAGATTCCCATGACGTTTTATTTTTTGAAGAGTTGAGAACATTTTGTTCAATTCTGGCCTTGAAACCTTCTTTTATTCTCTGGCAATTTTTTCCTAGAAGCACGGGATCCCTTTTGCCTGGCTTCTCTGTGCAGATAAGCCCCTAGACAAATATTAGCTAATTATTTTTGCCCAACTCTTGTTCCATCACAAGCGTTGGAAGGGCAAAGGACACTTTTTCCTCCAGCACAATGGATCTGGCAGGACATCGTTATCCTGGATAGAAGCAGCAAGTGAACTTGTAGCATTACAAAGCAAATTCACAGTCAACACATCCTGTTAAGCTGACAAGAGAAATTCTGTGCAGCTGCACTGCTCTGACAGTATTAGTCTGTTTAATCTTTTTTGGTAGTTGCCTGCAAACATCAAGAGAAAAGGAGAGAGGTCAGCTTGGATCTACAGGAAGAAAGAGAGCTCAAATGCGATCTGCGGCTGTTGAAATGAGCTGTTCTTTGGTTACTTGAAACAAACATTTAAACCTCTGGATAATAAGATTTACACTGTTTGATAAACACAGGCAGCAGCTTCACCAGAGGTGTATTTTTCTCTCCTCTTATTTAACACTCAGTAAAAAAGTTGTACACACACACACACGTGTATGAGCACGTGCTCAATTCTGTGCATTTTGAAAGCATATTTTGTATGGCTAACAAGTCACACAAGCTTCGGAGGGAGTTGTTTCTTCTTAACTCCCTTTTTTTTTTCCCTTCCCTTCCCTTCCCTTCCCTTCCCTTCCCTTCCGTTTTTGAGTTTAACCCCCGGATTCATTGCAAGGGAAGCCGCAGACTTTAGGATATTTATTAGCATTACACTTTTG